>CAUYRH010138657.1:0-51301 GCA_963574655.1 Perodicticus potto | reverse complement strand
CCTGTCCCTGATTGATGTTGCTGCTGGAACAGAACAAGTTCGCAGAATTTATTTCTGTCAAGGCTATTTTCCCTGATCAGACTGGGGCTGCAAATGGGTCTGGCTCAATCTGTGAGTTCCAGCCTTTTGTCTCAGCTTTCATCACCTGAGGGCCAGGTTGGTCCAAAGATAAGCCAAGCAGCCCCTCTGAGAGTATTCTAATCCCTGCACTCTGTCCCGGCCAGTACCGCCTCAGGCAAATCCTTCATGTGCCTTAGTTGCCGGTCCGCTCTGCCGGCACCGGAGAAGCCTCTGCTGGCACCAGAGAAGCCGCCAGCTTCCCCTGGCCGCCTAGAAGACTGGGAGTGTCTCCTCAAAACATCCCCAGGGGTGCAGCTCTCCTGCTATTGTTCCCGAAGCTGGCTGCCATTTTGTACCTCAGGAGACCTTCCTGCCAGCCAGGTCTCCTCTCGGCTCACTCCCCTCTCACCACTCCCGAGCCCGAAAACCAGCACAGTTCAGCAACAGTCTGTGCCCGTCCACACCCCTCAAGAAAAGCTCCCAGAATCTGGACTCTGTGGGGGACAGGCCTCCAGACCTCGGGGTGAGAGTGGAGGGGAACACCAGGAACTCCGACTTGCAGGTAGACAGTATATACAGTTTTATGCCTGGCTGGAGAGCGCCGCGGCACCTAGAAGGGGAAGGAGGTTTGGTTTTTAGAAGGTCTCTCCCGTGGGGTAGGATGGGAGGACGTCCGGACTCTGCTGGCTTGTTTGTATGGAGCTTTGGCGTATACTGTGAACCTCCTTCATGGGGGAGGGGACTCCCGTCCACTTGGTGATGTGCTCTGTAGCTTTTTGTTTGTGTCCTCGGGGTCTCAGGTCTCCCCAGCAGGGTTGATGTGCGCTCTTCGACCTTTTCTTTTGGCTCAGATCCAAACCATAGGCTTTCTTGCTGAGTTTCTGTCCTTTAACACTCCTTTTGGACGGGAACCTCTGTGGAAAGCTGGCTACAGATCACCATCTTGGCTCCTCCCCCATTTGCATATTTTGAATCAGACAAAAGCTTGATAACTAGGATCTATAGAGAACTCAAATTAATCCACATGAAAAAAGCCAACAATCCCATAGATCAATGGGCAAGAGAGATGAATAGAACCTTCTCTAAAGAAGACCGATAAATGGCTAGCAAACATGAAAAAATGCTCATTGTCCCTAATTATTAAAGAAATGCAAATCAAAACCACCCTGATATCCTCTAACCCCAGCAAGAATGGCCCACGTCACAAAATCTCAAGACTACAGATGCTAGCATTGATGTGGAGAGAAAGGAGCACTTTTACACACTACCTGTGGGACTGCAAACTAATACAACCTTTTTGAAAGGAAGTATGGAGAACCCACAAAGAACTCAAGCTAGACCTCCCATTTGATCCTACTTTTATCATAAGGACACTTGCACTAGACTGTTTATTGCAGCTCAATTTACAATGCCCAAAATGCGGAAACAGCCTAAATGCCCACCAACCCAGGAATGGATTAACAAGCTGTGGTATATGTATACCATGGAATACTATTCAGCCATTAAAAAAAATGGAGACTTTACAGTCTTTGTATTAACCTGGATGGAAGTGGAACACATTATTCTTAGTAAAGCATCACAAAAATGGAGACGCATATATCCTATGTATTCAGTTTTGATATGAGGACAATTAATGATAATTAATGACACCATGGGGTGGGGGAAGAGGAGAGCATAGAGAAAGAGAAGGAGGGAGGGGTGGGGGAAAGAAAGAGCAGAGAGGGAAGGAGGTAGGGGGGTGAGGTCTCAGTGGGCGATACACCTTTTGGGAGCAAGGCACTATTGTAAACAGGACTTTACCTAACAAATGCAATCAGCGTAACCTGGTTTCTTGTGCCCTCAATGAATCCCCAATGAGAAAAAAAAAGTGTTCACCACAACCAATACACCATCAATAGTTCCTGGCCCGTGGCTCAAGTAGATTCGAATAATGGGAAACTTTGATGATTCTGAGATTTCTGTAACCTGCAAGTAGTCCACTGTGAAAGGCAGGAGAACACAGAATAAGGGGTTGATGATGAAATGAGAATCCACAGGGCAGAGTCAAAAGAATGCCAAGGTGGGCAGTAAAGAAATGCAGAGTCAAGGACAGAGGAAGCACCAGGAATTCAAAGATGGGATGATGGCATTCAAGAAGCCAATTATCTTGTCTGTCTTGGAATTGGGGAATAATCAGGGAACCCAAGTATGAAAGGGATAAAGGGAACAGCTAGTCTTAAACCTCATGGTTTTATCATATTTGTTACCAGGAGACCCCAATTCTGTTACTAGTTACATTAAGAGCTAATCATATTCATATCATAATCATATTTTTATTTTCAGCAATAAAAAGAAACAAAATACTGATACATGCTACAACATAACTACTCTCAAAAAACACCATGAGCTGATGTGTGGCAAAGGCATATAGTCCCAGGAGGCTTGGGGGGAAGGACCCCTCCATCCCAGGAATTCAAGACCAGCCTGGGTGTTATAGCAAGACCTCATCTCCAAACAAACAAAAAACATCATGGTAAACGAAAGGAGCCAGACACAAAAGATCGTATATTGTATGAGTGCATTTACATGAGATTGCCAGAAAAGGTCAAACTATGTAGAAAGAAAGTATATTAGTGGGGGTGTTGATCTGGGCTGGGAATGTGAGTCAACTATAAACTGCTCTGTGTTTCAGTTTTCTCATCTGATGTACACTGGCAATTACAGTATCTAACTCACAAGCATTCTTTGAAAATCAAATGGGATAACTGAGGCTAAAAACATACTTCAATGTCCAGCACTCAGTAAGGGTTTAAAATTACACACATCCACACAACTGGTAAACCTAGAAAACAAATTTATTTCCAGGTTTATTTTAGTAAACCTTTAAAACATCTGAAAATAAATTTGTTACAACATGCATGTAATAAATTACAACCATAGAAAAAGTACACATTTATAGTTAAAGAGTTGGCAACAAACTATATTTCATCCTAAACCTATTCCTTAATCAAGATGAATAGCTTAAAACGCTCCTGGAGAACTTTAAAAATATATCTATATAGGCTTGGCGCCTATAGCTCAACGGGCTAAGGTGCCAGCCACGTACACCTGAGCTGGTGGGTTCAAATCCAGCCTGGGCCCACCAAACAACAATGAAGGCTGCAACCAAAAAATGGCCGGGTGTTGTGGCGGGCGCCTGTAGTCCCAGCTACTTGGGAGGTAGAGGCAGGAGACTAGCTTGAGCCCAGGAATTGGAGGTTGCTGTGAGCTGTGATGCCACAGCACTCTCTCCAGGGTGACAGCTTGAGGCTCTGTCTCAAAAAAAAAAAAAGTATCTATATAAAAAACATTAAAGGGGCTCGGCGCCTGTGGCTCAACGGGCTAAGGTGCCAGCCACATACACTTGAGCTTGCGGGTTCGAATCCAGCTGGGGCCCGCCAAACAACGACGGCTGCAACCAAAAAATGGCTGGGTGTTGTGGCGGGTGCCTGTAGTCCCAGCTACTTGGGAGGCGGAGGCAAGAGACCTGCTTGAGCCCAGGAATTAGACGTTGCTGTGAGCTGTGATGCCATAGTACTCTATGCAGGGTGACAACTTGGGGCTCTGTCTTAAAAAAAAACAAAAAACAAACATTCTAAAGAAACAAAGAAAAACACAAGATTATTATTTCTCTAATATCTTTAGTCTAAAAAAAGTATAAGAAAATACTAAGACTCTTTTTTTTTTGAGACAAGAGCCTCAAGCTGTCACCCTGGATAGGGTGCCGTGGCATCACAACTCATAGCAACCTCCAACTCCTGGGCTCAAGCGAGTCTCTTGCCACTGCCTCCCATGTAGCTGGGACTACAGGCACCTGCCACAACGCCCGGCCATTTTTTTTTGGTTGCAGCCGTCATTGTTGTTTGGCGGGATTCGAACCCACCAGCTTCGGTGTACATGGCTGGCGCCTTAGCCTGTTGAGCCACAGGTGCCGAGCCAATACTGAGACTCTTTAGCAGCCTTCCTATGAAGTTGACATGTCGCTGTGTAATTCCCTTATTACACGATCTTTCAGTGTTTGCCCAATTTTCTATACATATCTTCATCTGAAAATGGACTTCTATTTTATATTTCTACTCTAGTAATTTCTTATTATAAAGAGTAGAATGTTGTTCTTCCTGAAAATAATGTCCAAACAAATTTTGGAAATCGGTACTACTGGTACCAAAGGCACCTACCTCACTGGCATGCACACACTCGTCCATGTTTTTGTGTCTTTTATCACACACACCTCACTGGCATAGACACACTCTTCCATGTTTTTGTCTTTTGTCACATAGGCCTCACTGGCATAGACACACTCTTCCATGTTTTTGTGTCTTTTATCACGTACACCTCACTGACATAGACAAACTCTTCTACATTTTTGTGTCTTTTATCACACACACATCACTGGCATAGACACACTCTTCCGTGTTTTTGTGTCTTTTATCACACACACCTCACTGGCATAGACACACTCTTCCATGTTTTTGTGTCTTTTTTCACACTCACCTCACTGGCATAGACACACTCTTCCATGTTTTTGTGTCTTTTTTCACATAGGCCTCACTGGCATAGACACACTCTTCCATGTTTTTGTGTGTTTTATCACATAGGCCGAACTGGCATAGACACACTCTTCCGTGAGTTTGTGTCTTTTACAACATTCGCCTTACTGATAGACAGTCTTCCTTGGTTTTGTGTCTTTTATAGTATACACCTCATTGGCAGACACACTCTTCCATGTTTGTGTCCTTTATCACATAGGCCTCAATGACATATACATACTCTTTCCATATTTTTATGTCTTTCATAATATATTCCTCGCTGACATAAACACACTCTTCCATGTTTTTGTGTCTTTTATAACATATGCACCAAAGGTCTCCCTTTCCAGTAAGTGTCAAATAGTGATTTAGATACCACCTCGTGAACCCACTCCTGCCTGCTTCATGAACCCATCCTGTACCTAACCCTTTCAATGTAAATTGCAAAGTGCAGATGCTAATCCACCATTCTACCAAATAATTAATTTTTGTTATTTCAGTAACTACCACATTGACTATAAACTGTGTAACTTTGGTTAAATTGTTTTCTTACCAGCAGCAGCATTTATATTCTCTAATTTATGTCTCCCAATTTATAATGTGTACTTCTCTTTTCATTATTCTCTTACTCTTTTATTTATTTTAGGTTAATGTGAGAGTACAAGTAGTTTACATTTGCATTTGTTAGGTAGAGTCTGTCTTCTAGTTGTGTCCCACACCCAAGAAGTGTACCATATACTCTTACATTGTGACCATCAATGGGAACAGCCCACCCCCACTCATTCCCCTTCCCCCCGAATTACTGAGTTTTTCTCTTACGTGGATATTAGATCGTCTACTGGCTTCATATTAGTATTGGGTACATTGAATACTTGCTTTTCCATTCTTGTGATAGTTTACTAAAAAGAATGTATTTGAGTTCCATCCAGATTAATACAAAAGATGTAAAGTCTCCATGTTTTTATGGCTGAATAGTATTCCATAGTATACATATACCACAATTTATCCATTCCTGGTTTGATGGGCATTTGCTTCTACATATTGATGACTGTAAATTGAGCTGTGATAAACAGTCTAGTGCAAATATCCTTTTAATAAAAATTTTTTTCTTTTTGGGTAGATGCCTAGTCATGGGATTACAGGATCAAATGGGAGGATTAATGAGTTCCCCAAGCATTGGATAAAAGATTTAAATCTAAGACATGAAATAATAAAAATCCTAGAAGAAAGTGTAGGAAAAACTTTTTTTTTGAGACAGAGACTTAAGCTGTTGCCCTGGGTAGAGTGCCGTGGCATCACAGCTCACAGCAACCTCCAGCTCCTGGGCTCAAGCAATTCTCCTTCCTCCACCTCGCAAGTAGCTGGGACCACAGGCGCCTGCCACAACGCCCAGCTATTTTTTTGGTTGCAGCCATCATTGTTGTTTGGCAGCCCCAGGCTGGATTAGAACCCGCCAACTCAGGTGTATGTGGCTGGCGCCTTAGCCACTTGAGCCATAGACACCGAGCCGGAAAAACTCTTGATGATGTCAGCCTGGGAAAAGATTTTAAGAAGACTTCAGTGGCAATCTCAACAACAAAAATAAACAAATGGAGATCAGGTGCAGTGTCTCATGCCTGTAATCCCAGGTGGATTGCTTGAGCTCAGGAGTTCAAGACCAGCTTGAGTAAGAGTGAGACCATTGTCTCTAAAAATAGCTAGGTGTTGTGGCAGGCGCCTATAGTCCTAGCTACTTGAGAGGCTGAGGCCAGAGGATCACTTGAGCCCAAGAGTTTGAGGTTGCTGTGAGCTATGACCCCACAGCACTCTACCAAGGGTGTCAAAGTGAGACTCTGTCTCAAAAAAATAATAAAATAAAATAAACAAAGGGGGCTTAATTAAACTGAAAAGTTTCTGCACAGCTAAAGATAGAATACTTAAAGCAAATACACAACCTTCAGAATAGGAAAAGATATTTACAGGTTATAAATTTGACAAAGGGTTGCTAACTAGAATCTATAGAGAACTCAACACAAAAGAGCAAACTATGACATCACTGGACAAGAGACATGAACAGAACTTTCTCTGAGGAAGACAGACGAATGCTAATAAACATGAAAAAATGTTCATCATTCTTCATCAGAGAAATGGAAATCAAACCCCCTGAGATACCCATCTAAACCCAGTGAGAAAAGCTCACATCACAAAGTTCCAAAGTTGAAGATGCTGGCACAGAAGTGGAGAGAGGGGAATACTTTTACACTGTGGGTGGGACTGCAAACTATTCTTATTCTTTAAGTAATCCCAGAAAAAGCTTCTAACATAAAGAGAATGGACACGAATTTTGACTTTTAATAAATTTTATCTCGATAACATCAAAAACAAGTTTAGCTTTTACACTGCATTATAAAAAATACATTAGTCTCACATTAGTTTTACATGGAAATATATAATTATTTGAATATTTAAATATAGCTTTTTTTAACCAAAAAAAAAGTGTTACTCAGAGCCCTAGTTACATAAATAATTTAAATGCACAAATGCAAAAACACACTTTACACAATATTGCCCACATACTGTATAACTCAGGACAATTACAATAAAAATCTATGCAAGATACTGAACAAGAACAAGATTAATAAAATATTCATTATGGTTGTAATTTGATTTCTTACTCTTAAAAGAATTTAATGCACTCTTGAACACACAAAAGCATCAATTTTTTTTATCTTAATCTGCAAATTAAGCCAACATTTATCTAGACAAAAGGGGCACATCTTACATCTTCAATTCCTGACAGTAACTCATTTCCAATTTAACTTAAATTCTAAGTTTTACAATTTCAAGTTTTCAAGCTTGTCTAAAATCATAAGAACTTATCAAATATTTCCAAAATGTTAAAATATCAGTATTGTATTACAGCTTTATGTTTGATAATATAAATTTTAAGAATGAGTCTTTTCCTTGCCCCCTCTCAAAATGGCAAACTTAAATAGCAAAGATGGTAAATTATATGTGTATATTTTACATCAATAAAAAAATTTTAATGGTATTTAGAAGGTCTTCCAATGTGAAAAAGGTAGTAACTTTCAAATTTTGATCATTTAAATTATAACTGTTCTCTCTGCACAATGTAATCAAAACAGATGACACATTGTTCCCATACGATCTCTTCCTTTTAAACTTACACTGATAGGACGCAGAACACATCCACGAACAGTACTTAAGGGAACTGTGTCTATTCCATGGGAAAAGAGACACCAATACCCACAAATAGAATATTTGTATAAACTATCCTTTTATTTACTTCCTAATCAGTAGGACAGAGCTTTCTTCTCAATTAAAATTGGAGGACTATTTTGAACTAGTGGCCCACAGTGATATTTTAAGAGAGAAAACTAAAATATATTTGTAGATGAGGAGGCAAGGTTGAAGAAATGCTATATATACTGATTGCAACTAAAAATATAAACATCCATTTTTTTCAACATAATTACTGTTTACATTCAGAAGTAAAGAAATCACAACAGAAGTCCATCAAAACATACTCACAGGTTAAATAATGGCCCCTGAAATAAAACCACATTTAGAAATCAGCTTACACTATATTTCATTAATGCTAAGAGAACACATTTTTATTTCTGAAATTAAGATACAACTTACCATTGACCTTAGTTTCAATAAAAGATAGTAGGTAGTTTTACGATACAGTTGAAATTCACGTTTTTCCTTAACACAGACAGAAAAAGATCCAGGATCTTGGCTTAACAAGAATAAATGAAAACTGAATATATCTGTACCAGCTCAACCAGTGTGCCCGAATAAAGATTCTGAATATATCCCTTAGCACTTCGGACATAAACTGCGTATCATTACATGTTTTATTTGAACTCTTAAAACACTGGTTAGCAAGTTTAGCACAAACGAATGCGTAAATACAGATTTTCACTTGCATAATGGCCTCCACATACATTACCAGCTTTATTCGATTTTTTGAAATATTAAGATAGGTTAAGATAATTTACTAATCACAACAATTAACAACCTACCCAAATAATATTACAAACCAATAATTTCAGGCCAAGCTATTAAAAAATAAACTAAAGTCTAAAATATTCTTAATAAGGCCACAAAGTAACCTGGATATTCATATTAAGCCACCAACACTTCACATAGAAGGGAATAAAGGCAGTTAAAACAAAAAAGCCTGATCACATTGACAAAATCATTTTCCCCTTAAGATCCAATAATGCTAAGGAGAAATCACAATAGACTGTATGTGTGCATGTGTCCAAATGAGGCAAGTCAGAGACTCGCAGATCCAATTTAAATGATGCAGGAGTTTGTTATAGAATAAAATCGCCAGTTTTTGAAAACTGGATTAAAGAGTATAGAATCTCATTCTCTGGAATGCTTTTACAAGAAAGACAAATCATGGTTTGTTTGTACGCGTTTAAGTCAACCTCATTCAGAAGTTGAGATAGTTATCATCAGAGTCCCTTCTTTTTAATTATCCAGTTAGAATACTATATTAACAATGCTCCCTGCAACACAAAGATTGCAGATACATTTGTTCCGATCTTTAGAAAGTGATATAAGATAGCATTGATAAGTTTGCTATAATCATTCTCAAAATGTTATAACTTGCTGGCATGAGAGAGATAATCATAAAAAATAAATAAAAGGGACATGATTTGTGGGACAAAATTCTATACACTGTGCTAAAATTATATTATGACATAAATTAAGATAAAGCTCTTCTACAAAAAATGATGGACAAAAGTTGCTTTTGAATCTTAAAAAAAGGGACTCCAAACACTAATTTTAAATGAATATAAAAGTTCTGAAAAATAATATTTATAGCAAAATAGTTCAAAGTTAGTCTTCTCACCAAAACTGGGAAAGCTGTGTGTACTAAGTACCAAGTATATTTCAATTGAAGTACTGAATCCTCAACCACCCTTAACACAAAGCTGCTTCTATTTTATCTCATTTTACCTTCTCAATCTGTTTGAGAGCCGAGTCACAATTCTACGTGTGTCAGACTGTGGTGCAGAAGATAAACTTCTCAGAGCATATGGTTTCACACATCCAGAACTTTCCTTCTTGCTATCACATCTTATATTAGCACTCTTTTCTCTTGCAGTATCATCAGTGTTCTTCTTTCTTGCAACACGGTAGGAGCCTTTCATGGGCTGCTTTGAAGGACCTGCTATAGCACTTAATGGCTCTCTAGCATGAGCTGGTGGAACTGAGGAACTCAGAAGCATTTCTGTTTGTCTCTTCATGTTCTTTGGCGTACTGACAATAGATTTTGTCTTGTTGAGATAATTCTCACTAAAAATGCTCCTGGATTGATATTTACGACGTAAAAACACAGTGTTTTTTGAAGTATACTTTGTAATTACATCACTTGGTTTGGTCCGAATCCAAATGGCCTGTTTTTCAGATGTTCTCTTTTTTCGCCGGCGAGTACCTGGTTTTAAACCCTGTTCGGGAAAGTCTGTCTCAGTAGCAGCTGTCACCGTCTTTTTTTGAAGTTTTTTTTGACTTCTCAAAAACCTATTTAGAAGTGATCCTGGGCAGACTTTGGTATTATCACGATTTAAAAGAAGCAGCTGGAAATTACTTCCATTCGGAATCTCACTAGAACTTGGCCCCTCACTAGAACTCGGACCCTCACTAGAACTCGGACCCTCACTAGTATTCGGAACCTCTGGTTTTTGTGTTAACGGAGAAGAGTCATTGGTCTTGCGACGTGAACCTCTTGTTGGCACTGTCCCAGAGCTTGGTCCACCAGCATCCTTGTCTCCTGCACTGGAGTTGTTGTCAGTCAGAACTTTAGGAAAGTTATTCTGGTCTGTCTCTGGCAATACTATGTTTATTGGAGGATTAGTTATAATTTCCTTCAATAATGGGTCGTAATACTTGATGTTATTCCGCTTATATCTGCACCTAAACCGTACATCATCATCCCATTTCCGGTGCTTCAATCTGGAGAAGTGAAGGCATTCACCTTCTTCCAGCTTAATATTTAGCGAAGACAGAATATAGACCAAGGCTTTGGATTGCATAGGCCTCAAAATTTTAGTACATGACGCAGGTAATTCAACTGGCGCAATTCTGACATTTTTTTTGGCTTTTTTCTTATCTCGTGAATTTGGGCGCTTACTTTTTGGTGAGTCTTGCTCTTGTCCAGATAGTTTTCTTTTTGTTGGTGGGCAACTCTCAGAATTGGTTTGCGTCCCAAGGGTAAATTTCACAGTCTGGCATGGAGAAGGCACCTGACTCTCTTGTGTAGGAGGCCTCTCTGCTGGAGGAGGAGGTTGGTATGATTTATCTAAGGCCACGGAAGGGTCAACAATTTCTGAAGCACTACCTGCAGTATCGTTACAATCTGATGAAGCTTCATTTGAAGCAGTGTTCTGCTGCTGGTCAGCCCAAGTAACCCTTTTCTTTTTCTTATTTGGATTAACTTTTTTGGTCTTAGAGTCATCATCAAAGTAACAGTGGAAACGACCTTCCCTAAATTCCTTGACAAGAGTATTAATTTTTATGTCATCTTCTCTCATTATTTGAGACCATGTTTTCCCCACAAATGAAGGAGGGACATGAGGCAAGGCTTCAAGAACTGGTTCATCAGAATTATCTTCTACAACCTTTGCTTTTTCCACGTTCCTTGCAGAATCAACCATGGGAACAGAGCTTGATTGGGAATCACGGTTCTTTGCTTCCAGATCAAAAGATGCCTTCTTACATAAGGCTGTTTTATTAACAGCTTCTTGAGGCTGGTCAGCGTCAGGCTGAAGAGATGGATCACATTGAAAATTCATCTGAGAACCACAAGGTTCACAGCTTATGCTTTCTAGATGTGTACGTTTTGACTTTGAAAGGATTCCTTTTTCAGCCAGTTGATGTACCACTGACTCAGAAGTGGCATCAAAGTCCTTGGCAGAAACACTGGATTTACAGTTCTTACCTTTTTGTCTAGTATTTCTTAGATTTTTCCGAGGGCTGCCTTTTTTGCGAGCTTTCTGCTGTCGGGTTACAGGCCGAGAAGTGGCTTTTCCTTTAGGATGATCAGATTCACAGTGCTTATCTTCTAGATCATTATATTTCACCTTTTTTCTCTCAGGCTCTTGTGACTGGTAACTCATTAACTGATCAGAGGCATCAACATTAACATTTATTTCAGAACTACAAGACTGACAATTTGAATCACCCAGAATAATATAGTCTTTCTTCCGGTTGATTATTTTAAAAGTCTCTTTGGATTGGCTTGTCACAGATGGAGGAAGGGTTTCACAAACGTATCTTACTTCAGAACCAAAAGAGTCATTGCTCTTCTCTTCATCGTCAATACATTCTGCATTTATACAACTGATTTGATGTGGGTCAGTCATTTGAGGTGGGTCAGTCACTAATTGAAGAGGGATGTCAGGATCAGAAATTACTTCACAATCACCATCACTGGGTACAACATCCACAAGTACCACTTTTGGAAGATTTGTTTCTTTGACTGACTCTGGATATTGGTTAAGTACTATCTGAAAAGGGACATCAGAATCACACATTTCAGAATCACTAGGTTCACTAGTCTTTTCTTCCATGCCAAGATGTTTTTCCCTCCGAAGGTCTGTTTCTTCATCAGACACTTGAGGTTGGTCAACTTCTGATGCAAAATCAATGCCAGAATCACAATTTATTTCAGAACCACAGAATTGGTAGTTCTTTTCTAGCTCTTTGACAGACACTGGTGACTGACCAGCCACAAAATTAACAGGAGTAACAGAATCACAATTTACTTCAAAATCACCTAGTTTGTAGCTCTTATCTTCCAGGTAAATATGGCCTTCATTCCAAAGATCTGTTTCTTTGACAGCTTTTTGAAGCGGCGTAGTCGATGACTGAAAAGGATCACTGGAATCAAAACTTGCTTCAGGAACACAAGGATCACTGCTCTTATCTTCCAAATTGGAATGCCTCTCTTCCAAAATTTGTGGTTGCTTAATCACTGATTGAAGAGGAATGTTTGAAACATAAATTATTTCAGAATCATTGCGTTCATAGCCCTTATCATCCAGACAAACATGTTCTGCCCTCAGAACACTTCTTTCTTTAATAGCTCCTTGAATTTTATTAGTCACAGACTGAGGAGGGTTATCGGAATGTCGATGTACTTTAAAATGACCAGGCTTGATAATCTTTTTTTCCACACCAACATGCTTTTTCCAAAGGTTAGCCTTCTTAACTACTTGTTCAGTTGGGCCAGCTGCTGACTGAAGGACATCAGAATCATACATAATTCTAAAATCTTTAGCTTCATCCCTCTTATCTTCCATGTCAGCTTCTTCATCCTTCCAAAGGCTTATTTCTTTAACAGTTTCTCTAAGCTGATCAGCCACTGTTTGAAGAGGGTCATCAGAATCAAAACTTATTTCCGAACCACAAGACTGATTGTGTTTACCTTCCAGCTCAATGTTCTTTTGCTCTGAAATAGTTACTTGAGGTCGGTTAAGTATCGACTGAACCACAAAATTAGACTTCAAACTCATTTTAGAACAACTATACTGGTGGTTCTTCATTTCTAAGTACATTTGATCTTCATTTCTCGGGTTTAATTGTTTACCAGCTACTCTAGGTTGATCAACCACAGACTGAATAGAAACATTAGAATCACAGGTTAATTTAGAACCATTAGGTTCATCCATCTTATTTTTCAGGATAATATCTTCTTCTTCCTGTAGGCTTATTTTTTTAAATGCTTCTCGAAGTTGTTCAGTACCAAAAGTTGTTTTAGAATAACGTGATTCACTGTTTTTGTCTTCCAGATTAACATGTTTTTCCTTCAAAAGGGCTAGTTGAGGTTGGTCAGTGACTGAATGACGAGGAACATTAATATCCAACTTGGTTTTCAAACTCTTAGGTTCAATGTTTTCATCTTCTGGGTTAACATGGGCCTCCTTCAAAACACGTGGCTGAGGTTTCTCACTCATCGACTTAGAAGTGACATCAGAATCCAGAATTATTTCAGAGCCACTACATTTATTATGGTTTTCTAGAATACGCTGCTTCTTTCCATTACATTTTTTAATAGCTATGTGAGGTTCAGCTCCTGAAAAGTGAGGGACAACAGAATCGAAATTTGGTTCCGAACCACTAAATTCAGCACTTTTACCCTCAAATTCAGCATACTTTTCTTTTTGAAGTCGCATTTCTTTAACAACTACTCCAGGTTTGTTAGCCACTGACTGAAGAGAGATATCAGGGTTCAAACGTTTTTCAAAAGCACTCTTATTTTCTAAGTGTATGTCCTCTTCTTTCTGAAGGTACATTTCTTTAATGGGATCTTCAGAATGTCCAGTTGGTGAATGAAAAATAACACCATAATCCAAACTTAATTCAGAATCAGTAGGTTCCTTTTCCGTATTTTTTAGGTATACCTGGTCTTCTTCAGGGTTGGGTTTTTTAACAGCTGTTTCAGGAGAATTATTCACTGAATGAAGAGAGGCATAAGCATCACAACTTGTATCAGAACCACTGGGTTCATCACTCTTCCTTTCTACGTTTGCATACTCTTCATTCTCAACAATTACTTCTTCATCATCTACTTCAGACTGATCATCTCCTGATTGAAGAGGAATATCACAATCGGAAGTTATTTCAGAAGCATAAGATTCATCATTTCTACTTTCCAGATCAACAACTTCTTCCTCATAAAGAGATATTTCAGGCTGGTCAACTACTGAAAGAGGAATATCAGAATCAAAAGTTATTTCAGAACTATATGACTCACAACTCTCATCTTCTAGGCCAATGTGTTTATTTCTTCCAATATCCAGCTGAGACTGCTCATTAAAAGGAGGATCAGATTCAAAAGTCAGGTCAGAACTGGAGCTCGTACAGCTTTTAGTTTCCATGTCATTATTTAGCTCTTTAAGATTCACTACATTCAAAGGCCCTTGAAGCTGATCATTGGGTGGCTGGTAAGAAGAAGCAGGAGAATCAAAGCTTAGATTAGAAATGCTAGAATGAGTGCTCTGACTCTCCAGGTCAGTATCTTCTTGCTGTGGGTTCATTTCATTAACTGCTACTGAAGGATGGCCAACCACAAATTGAGCATCAGCGTAAAAAGCCATTTCAGGACTACGAGACTCACGGTCCATATCTACAAGGTCAGAACTCTCCTCTTTCAGAATATCTATTTCTTCATCAGTGCTCTGGGGTTCATCAGCCACTGTGTCAGGAGAGACATCACCATCAGGACGTGACTTAGCACTACTGGATTTACGTTTCTTAAGTTTTGCGTGGACTCGTCTACTTTTCACATGACTTTCTTTGACTGTCAGTTGGGAGTAATAAACTCCTGACTGAAAAGAAACATCACTGTCAAAACCGGTTTCAGAGCAACTCGATTCATAGTTTTTATCATCCAAGCCACTGTGAACCTTCTTCTGAAGTTTTATTTCTGTGACAACCACTGGAGGTCGGTCAACCACGGACTGAGGTGAGAAAACAGAATCAGCACTTACTTCAGAGCCACTAGATCCATAGTTCTTATCAACCAAATCAATGTGCGCCTCCTTAGAAAGGTTGACTGCTTTTGCATGCTGTTGAGGGTAGTCATTAGTTGACTGAGGTGAGCCATAATAATCAAAATTCATTTCAGAACTACTAGATTCATAGCTTTGGTCAACCAGGCTAATATGCACTGCATTCTGTGGATTTCCTTCTTTAACAATCACTTGGGATTGGTTGGTAACCAACTGAAGAGAGTCATCACCATCAGAACTTGTTTCAGAGACATAAGATTTATTATTATTATACTGTAAATCAGCATATACTTCCTTGGAATGGTCTATTTCTTTGGCAGTCACCTTGGATTGGTCAATCAGTGAATGAAAAGAATTGTGATCAAAACTCATTTCAGAATCTCTAGATTCATCACTGTTACCTTCTTGGTCAACCTCTTTCCAAACATTTAAGTCTCGTGCAGCCTTTTGGGGTTGATGAGATGATGACTGAAGAGAGCTACAATCGAACTTCGATTCCGAACTCACTGAATACTTCTTTTCTAAAAAGCCTGACTTGTTAAAAACCAAATGCTTTGCTTCTTGGGTATAATCCATATTAGAAAAGGATGCCTCACGGTACTCTGGTCTGGCATCCTCAAAGATTCCTTTATTAGAAGGCATCTCAGCTTTCTTCAGGTTTACTGCTGAGTCTACTTCTAACTCAGAAGGAGTGTCTACTCTTAAGGACCCCTCAGTACACATACGTTCGAAGAATTTTAAATCAGCTGACAAAGTTTTACCCTTGGATATTACATCTTTCTGTAAAACCAATTTATCTGAATTTATACACAAAGCTTTCCTGTTTGATTCTTTAGGATTCTGATGTGAAACTAAAGTTTCTAGACTGGATGATGGCATAGGCTTTCTAAAGACCCCGCCTACCTGCTCAAGGTGTTTCTCTACTTTGTTTGGATCACGTTTGTTAACTGAATCCAAATCGGCTGCTTGTGGTAACTTAGTCACATTAGTTATGACTGGTCTACCTTTAGAACTTTCAGGTAAAGGACGAGCAGGTGCATTCCAAATCACTGGGGGACGTATTAAGTTATTTCCATTATTTGTAACTTGACCAGTATCTACTGAATTACATTTTTTCATAACAGGCCCAATTTTATTAACAAACTCCAAGGGCTGCTGCCGTCCCTTCTCTAGTTTTTGAATAACTGATGGTCGAACTGAAACCTCCTGTATACATTCCTGATATACACTAGGCCTGAAATGTGACTCCTCAATAACTTTACAACCCTTGGAGGAGGTATCTTCTCTGGTACCAGGATCATCCTCATCTTCATCTTCATCCTCTTCTTCATCTTCTTCCTCATCTTCTTCCTCATCCTCATAGTCTCCTTCAGGAAAATAATCAGCCACATGAATCACATCAGGTGACTCAGGATTCTCAACAATCTCTTGTTGCACTGGTCTAAAATGAAAAGAGAAAAACACATACAAATATTCTAATATCAGTTTAAAATGTTAAAAATGAAGGCATCATAAATGTAACTTTCTTTCTGTTTTGGGCTATCCTTAAAAGACAAAGAATCGAGGCAATCACATCAGGCTACATGCACTTCAGACAGGTAAAGAGTGCAGAAGATGAAAGAAACTTCACCAATTGCTACTTAAACACAAATAGTTCCTAAATCCAAGAAAAATGCAAATAAAACCGTATGTCGACGGGCGTGGTGGCTCACACCTGTAATTCTAGCACCTCTGGGAGGACAAAGCAGGTGAATTGCCTGAGCTCACAGGTTTGAGACCAGCCTAAACCAGAGTGAGACCCCCACCTCTAAAAATAGTCGGGCATTGTGGAAGGGGCCTGTAGTCCCAGCTACTCAGGAGGCTAAGGCAAGAGGAGCTCAAATGCTTGAGCCCAAGAGTTTGATGTTGTTGTGAGCTGTGACACCACAGCATTCTATAGAGGGCGACAAAGTGAGACTGTCTCAAAAAAACAAACAAAAAAACACTGTATGTCATTTTTCAGTTATCAGAGGGCTAAGCAGAAAAAAGTTCAACAAAAGTTAACTTAATCTTGTATGCATCAGTTTTTTTTTTGGCCAGGGCCGGGTCTGAACCCGCCACCTCCAGTGTATGGGGCAGGCGCCCTACACCTTGAGCCACAGGTACTGCCCTATGCATCAATTTTAACCTCCAAGGAATATATTGTTTTCTCTCAATTAGTTGTCATATATAAAGAGTATTAAAAAGAAAAAATAGCCTGGCACATAGTAAGCATTCACCAAATAGCTATTATTTTGATACATTATTTTGGCTAAGGATATGAACACGCTTTAATACCTTGTTGGTAGATTCGTTAACTTCTGTGAAGTTTATTAGTTAACCTCTGGGTAACTCTGAGTAACCTCTATGAAGAGGAATTTAGCAATGTCTACTAAAATTAAAAATGTGCACAGCCAGGCATGGCAGCTCATACCTGCAATCCTAGCACTCTGGGAGGCCAAGGTGGGTGGATTGCTTGAGCTCATGAGTTCAAGACCAGCTTGAGCAAAAGCAAGATCCTATCTCTACTAAAAATAGAAAAAACTCGGCTTGGCACCCCTAGTACAGTGGTTATGGCACCAGCCACATGCACCGAGGCTGGTGAGTTTTAACCCGGCCAGGGCCAGCTAAACAACAATGACAACTGCAACAACAACAAAAAATAGCCTGGCATTGTGGTGAGTGTCTGTAATCCCAGCTACTTGGGAGTAGCTGGGACTACAAGGACCTGCCACAGTGCCCTGCTATTTTTTTTGTTGCAGTTGTCATTGTTATTTGGCAGGCCCAGGCTGGATTCAAACCCACCAGCCCCAGTGTATGTGGCTGGTGCCCTAACCACTGAGGTATAGGCACCGAGCCTCTCTGTAGTATTTAATGTTCTATCACTGTTTTTCTTCAAAATAAGACACTGACTCTTAAAAGTTATCAAAATAATTACTTTTATTAAAACACCCAAAACAGGCCAGGTAGGCTCACCCCTACAATTCTAGCACTCTGAGAGGTCAAGGCAGAAAGATCTCTTGAACTCAGGAGTTTGAGACCAGCCTTAGCAAAAGGAAGGTCTTGTTTCTGCTAAAATTAGAGAAAATTAGCCAGGCATGGTGGCGGCACCTGTAGCCCCAGATACTCAAGAGCCAAAGGCAGGAAGATCGCTTGAGATTGCCGTGAGTTAGACTGACACCATAAAACTCTAGCTTGAGCAACAGAGTGAGACTCTGTCTTAAATTAAAAAAGAAAAAAAAAACACCCCGAACAAAGTGATACAAGATATTGACAAATCATAAAAAGAGCCGCTTCTATTTGAAATCTCTTTTACTCAGAATTAGTGAATAGTTCCATTAATGTGGAACTGACTTAGTTTTGATTTTGGACTACCCTTACTCTGCTACTGTCACCAGCTTTTCTATTACTAATCTTTAAAAACCTCTACTTGTGTGCGGTGTCTGTGGCTCAAAGGAGTAGGGCGCCAGCCCCCTATGTTGGAGGTGGCGGGTTCAAACCCAGTCCCGGCCAAAAATCGCAAAAAAAAAAAAAAAACCTCTACTTGTTCCCAGCTTTTCCCCCTGCTTAATCTATGACACACTTATAAAATACTTTTTTTGAGACAGTCTCACTATGTCATCCCCGGTAGAGTGCTATGGCATCACAACTGATGGCAATCTCAAACTCTTGGGCTTAAGCAATTCTCTTGTCTCAGCCTCCCAAATAGCTGGGACTACAGGTGCCCATCACAATGCCCAGCTATTGTTTTTGTTGCAGTTATCATTGTTGTTTAGCTGTCTTGGGCTGGGTTCGAACCTGCCAACCTGGGCGTACATGGCCAGCGCCCTACCCATTGAACTACGGGTGCCACCAAAATATTTTAATGATATATAATATTTATTGGCCTAAGATTTTTATTTAGGGAAAAAATCGTATAATCTGTATCTTTTATAGTGGAATTTCACTTAAGCTAAGGGAAATTAAAAATTGCAAATGAAAGTTACTATTAATAGATCCTTCTAATTTTTGGAGTTCAGATCCACTTTAAAAAGTACTGGAGCATTAATACAAACACTTACTGTAACATTTACCAACATACAAATAGTATTCCAATTAGTTACTTCACCTGTTTTCTTGACAATAATGTGGGTGATGCTGCACTACATCCTGCAAGAAACGCTCCATCAAACTATTGGTACCGAGTACCTCTTCTCTACTCAGTCTGGTCAAGGCTCTGTGGCGAGCACTGAACAAATGCTATAAAGAAAAAGAGAAATGGAAAATTCTTAAATGGGTAATTCTCATGAGTGGAGAGAATGTCACAAAATGGATTCATTTATATACTCCTGGTAGGATTATATTGATAGCTTTTCTATAAATTCTGAAATATCCTTCTAAAAAACATAAAATTATCTTTCCCTTAGATACGGTAATTACATTTCTCTAAATTTATCCTAAGGAAATCATCTTAAATGTGGATGATTAATGCAAAAGAAGATATTGTTATCACAGCATAACAAAAAATTGGAAGCCCTTAAGTGTCTAACAATAAAATCCTTTAATTAGAATATGCCCTAAGATGTACTACCATGCAGCTATCTAACATAATACAGATTTCTCTTTTTTGGAGGGAGAGTTGTTGATGAATACAAAGAGTTTTTAATAACATGGAGAAATGTTTTATATTAAGAAGAAAATAGGGGATGAAAAAATCACATGTATGATTCTATCTCAAATTACAGTTTAAAAGTGTATAGACAAGTAAATGTTCCAAAACCCCATTGGACACCTAAATCCAAGGATAGTACCAAACATTTTATAACATTTTTTCCATATATATGTACATTCCTATGATAAAGATTAACTGATAAATTAGGCATAGTAACAGATTAACAATTTAATAATAAAATAAAACAATTATAACAATATACTGTTTTAATAAAAGTAAAATAAGGGTTACTTGAACACAAGCACTATGATATGTGACAGTCACTCTAATAACTGAGACACTAATAAGTGACTAGCAGGTAGGGAACATAACACAGAGTGGATACACTGGACCAAAGGATGATTCACATCGTGGGCAAGACGGTCGGGATGGTGTCGGACAGCACAAGATTTCGTCACGCTACTCGAAACAGTACGCAATTTAAAACTTATGAACCGTTTATTTCTGGAATTTTCCATTTAATATTTCCAGATCATGACTGAGCATAGGTAACTGAAATCAACGGTGCATAAGGGGGAAAGTACTGTATAACAAAATTGTAAACACATTTATATCTGTGTGGTGCTTATGAGTAATTTTTAAATTTTTCTTATTAATTCTTATAGTTTCCAATGAGCAAAATTTTTTTTTTTTTGCGATTTTTGGCCAGGGCTGGGTTTGAACCCGCCACCTCCGGCATATGGGGCCAGCGCCCTACTCCTTTGAGCCACAGGCACTGCCCCAATGAGCAAATTTTTAAAAATAAAAATCTATTAAAAGAGAGAACAGGGTTGGATCACTTTATTAAAAGAAGTCAAAGGTTAATTCACAAAAAGGTCTTCATTTTCCTTCAGAGAATAAAAATTCTGCCTTAAATAGAATATTGAAATAAATACACTAAACTTTTCTGTTTTACAATTCTCACCAGAGAAGAATTTTGCCTTTACTAATATTATTTAGTAGTCTAGCAAGCAGGAAGGGAAAGTGGTCTAATACCTACTGAGCATCTATGATTGTACCAAACACAGTGCTACTCCATTTACATTGTAACCTCAATGCATTTGCATGAAGAATATTGTCCTCTTTTGACATGATGAGAGTAAGACGCAAAGGATAGGCATAACCTGCCTAAAGTTGTATATTTAGCAAGCAGCAAAGCTAGGGTTTGAACCTAAGTCTAACTCTAAAACTTATGCTCTTTCATTGTATCATGCTAGCATTAATGGTATATTTCTAACACATATTATTTACAATTTATTCACATTTCAATAATATTTGGAAAAGTCATGCTTTAAATACCATGATAATGGCGTCAAAAGAATTACAATTCTAGAATTATTTCCTTCTATGTTGACTTCATAGTCTACTTTTGCACTACTGGTAGCTCCTATCACAATTCCAATTATGACAGTCTCCAAATCCTCCTGCTACAAAACTCCCCACCATCCAATAACCATTACCAGAGTTAGAATGCCTGGTGGTTCAAGGGGACAAGTGCACAAGGGAACAAAGTTCAATTAAAATCCAACCTTGTCCTCTCCAAGGCAAAAAGAAAATAGCAACATGGATTAAAAAAACTGCTTTTACATAAACTGTAGTAACCACCACACTATAGATATATATCTCAGGAGGTGTCAGTTCCTTTAGATTTTTTTAAATTGACATATAACATACATAAAGTATACAAATCATATGCATACAGCTCCATAAATTATCACAAAGTAAACACATCCATACTATCTATCCAAGAAAAATTAATAACCACCCAGAAATCTCTCTAATGTTCCATCCCAATCTAATATCCCTTCTCTCTTCCCCCCAAATTAGCTAATATCTAATTTTTAATACTATGGTTTTGAAAGGTCCTGATGTTTATATAAATTGAGTCATACATACAATATTCTTTTGCAATCAGCTTCTTTCATTCAACATTTTATTTGTTATATGGATCTGTTCATTTTCATTTCTGCGTAATATTCCATTTTAGGAATATATCGTATTTTATTTATCCATTTTACTCTTGATAGACTCTGTGTTGTTTCTAGCTTTTGTCTATTACAAATAATCCTGCAAAGAACCTCCTTTGGCAGGTCTTTTGGTATTGACACACGTGTTTTGTTAGAAGAAGAACTTCTGGACCCCAAAATTTGCATATATTTGCTGCTAACTAGTGTTCCAAAGTAGTTGTACCAATTTATATCGCTACAATCAGTGGATCATAGTTTCCATTGCTCTACTTCCTCATCAACACTTGGCATTATCAGTCTCTTTAATTTTAAAATTTTATTTTAGAGGATGTTTAATGTCATATCATAGTGGCTTTACAATTTTGTGTCAGCTTTTCATATTACTGGCCATCTGGATATCCTCTTTTATGATGGGTCTGTTCGAGTCTGTTTGTCAAACGATGTTCTGTCTCTTTCTTACTGACTTGTAGGAATTCCTTATTTATTCTGGAACCCAGTTCTTTGTTTAGTTATATGTGTTATTAGTATCATTTTCCTCTCTGTGGCTTGTCATTTCATTTACTTAATGAATCATCTTCCATCATTTCTGAACTTTATTGCGACCCCATTTTATCATTTTTTTGTCAGTGCTTTCTATGGCCCAGAATCTCTCCCTATTTCCAAGTCATAAAGATTTTTTACTATTTGTTTCTGAAAGTTTTACTGTTTTACCTACATTTATATCTACAATATACCTGGAATTGACTTTTACATACAGGGTGATTTAGTAATAAAGTTTCCCTTTATTCCCTCCATGAATATCCAACTGACCCAGTCTCATTTAGTGAAGAAAGTCTTGTCCTCAGTGTTCTGTAGTCCCATGTTTGTCAGCAATCAAATCTCACTATATGCGTCTGTTTCCGGTCGTTGCAGGGTCTTTCTAACTTTGCACCAAGACTGCACTATCTCCATGACTATTGTTCAGTAAGTTTTAATATCTGGTAGAGGACATACCCCCATTTCGCAGTTCTTTTTAGTCTGTTACATTCCTACGCTGGCTTAGAAATGGCTTAATTTTCATTTAAAAAAAAAAAAACTTTTCTGAGATTTTGATTGGCATTACGTTGGATAAATATGACAATTTAGGCAGAACTAATACATTGCAATATTGATTCTTCCAATCCACGAAGAATTTACAGATTCTAGAGTAAAGATCTTATACATATTTTGTTATATTTATTCCTTAGATTGTGATGCTCTTTGATGCTGTTATAAATGAGATCTTTCTTAAATTTCATTTTCTGCATCGTGTCCGTGTATAAAAGTCTAACCTTTTAAAACTCACTTATCAATTCTAATAGTTTAGCTAGCTAGATATTTTAGGATCTTCTATGTTCACAATCATATGTATAATTAATAATAGCTTCATTTCTTCTTATTTAATCTTTATCATTTTTAATTCTTCTTTCCTTATTTCCTTGGCAAGGACCTCTCATGGAGTATTGAATATAATATCAAGTCTATTTTCACTTACTATATTATAGATATAATTGGATTTAAATCTTTTTCTTTTTAAATCTATTATTATTCTTGGTTTTACAAGATCCCTTTTCTCTTTTTTCTTGCCTTCTTGTTGACTATTTTTCGTTATTTCAATTTTTTTCCACTCTGTTAACTTGGTAGTTAGACTCTTATCCCAGTTTATTAGTGGTAAAAGACTACAATAAGCAACCCTTAACTATCAAAGTATAAAATTATGTGTTATTTTTATTCTCTTCATGAACAAGGCAAGGTCCTTAGAAATGAACTCTATATAATCCCCTCCCAATTTATATGCCATTGTTGTTAATACCACAAGACATTACTTATTTAGATTGTCTACATATTTACCTTTCCAATGTTCTTCATTACTTCCTGTATCTTTGAGCTTCCATCTGGAATCATTTTCCTTCTGCCTGAAGAACTCCTTTTTAGTTTTTCCTTTAGTGAGGGTCTGCTGGTGACAAATTCCCTTAATTTTTATTTCCTGAAAATATTTTTATTTCACCTTCCTTTTAAAAAGATATACTTATTGAGTATAGAATTCTAGGTTGGCATCTGTTTTCTTTCTTTCAGCTTGCACTGTTTCTGCTGAATATTCCACTAGATTTGGGCCCCCGATTTTTTCACTATCTTAATAGTTCTCCGAAGCCTTGAAACACAAGGCTGCATAAAACCTCAATAAAATATTAGCAAATCAAATCCAGCAATATATAGAAAAGATTTACACTATGACCAAGTGGAATTTATCCCATTAATAGAAGATTAATTTACATCTGAAAACCAATGTACCCAATTCATATGTTGAAAGTCTAACCCCTAAGGTAACTGTATTTGGAGATAAAGCTTTTAGGAGATATAATAATTTAGGTTAAATGAACTCACATAAGGGTAGGGACCTAATCCAATAGGACTGGGGGCCTTATGAGAACAAGAAGAGAGATAACCCTCTCTCTCCACCATGTGAGGACTCAGTGAGAAGATAGTTATCTACAACCCAGGAAGAGAGGCTTCATGAAGAATTGAAACAGCTGGCACCTTACCATGATCTGAGACTCCCTAGCCTTCAAAACTATGAGAAGTAAATTTCTGTTGTTTAAGCCAACTTGTCTATGGTATTTTATTATTGCAGCCTAAGCTAATAAAGTAATACATTAACCGACTAAAGGGAAAAAACACAATTATTTAATAATTTAGAAAAGCAGGCCAATCAATTTACCTGCTATAGACTGAATTGCATCTCTTCAAATTCGTATGTTGAAGTTCTAATCCCTAATGTGATTGTTTTTGGAGAGAGGGCTTTTAGCGGGGAATAGAAGGTGTGTTACCTATCCTTTCCCCAACCCCTCAAGCCACAGTTGAAGCAGTATCTGTCTTCCAGAAAAATAGTACCTTGGCCACTCATAGCAGTCACACCTCTCCAATGCCTAAATTGAAGCAGCACCCTGAAATTCAGGAAAGGGTGCCTCAGAGGCACAGAACAGTCACATACCATACCAGTACCTAAGGTGAAGTGGCCCCTTGCATCCCAGAGAACGGCCACCCAGAATAGTCATACCCCAGGTCTGACCTGAAGTGGTACATCGCCTCCTGGAGAATCAGTGCCCTGGCAAGCTGAGGGAAGAGCTGTGCATTCCAAGACTGAACTGATGTAGTACCCTATGTTCCAGGCAACAGAGATGTTGCTGAGCTGAGACATCCTTCCCTCCACGCCAAACAACTCCCTCCACCTTCCCTGGCATTGGAATAGACCCCTGAGACATGCCTCACCTTGGTGAGTGGAGGCATCACTGTGCCGTTTGCTGCCTACCTCCCTTGAAGCCCAAATAACAACTGTGCTCTTCCATTCTTGGGTATTTCCTATACCTGAACTCACAGACTCCAGGATACTCAAAAACTCCACCATGCCAGGGTGTACTACTACATGGTGACTTATTCCCTGGGACGTGAGTTGCCCTATCGGTTCAGGTCCCTGAATTGCAGCTGTCCTCTACTTGTCAGGCTCAAACCTACAGAATACTCCTTCTTCCCCAGAGTCATTGCAGAGCTATATGCTGCCTCCCAAAAGTAAAATCACAGTTACAACCCTGTTCCCTGGAACCAAGCTGCTAGGGGGTACCAGGGAGTCACAGAACTTGGCTCTGTATGCAATATATATCCAAACCTGTCAGAGAGAGTGAAATTTTACCCCCAAATCCAGGTGCAACAATAGGTTCATTGAAATTGTGAACCCCAACCCCTACCCACCACAGCTGCTGCAGGCATCTGTGCCTGGAACACAGCCCTGGTAGCTACTTATAGGCTGGGTCAACCTGACACCAGGAAGGAGTCACTTAGTTAAGTGTCTTCACTGTGGGGCAAAAAAGAATAGGTGGACTCCAAAAGTTCTCAACACCAAGGATGTGAATAACCTATAAAACAGCCACCACCTCAGACTTCTACAGTGCAGGCCACTGAGGTGCCACAGTTTTTGCTGATGTTGAACAAAGCTGAAGCTGGATAAAAACTATTAACATTGTACCTATCCAGAAACAGAGTCCCTATATCGTCCCAACTGGAACACTAACCCCAACTACAGGTGAAGTCTTTCTCTGTGAAAGCCACTCTAGAAAGGAGGAAGAGTTAACTTTTCTACCATGTGCATAGATATCAATTGAGAAATATTTTTGATATTTTTGATATTTCACAAGAAGTATCAAAAAGTTAAAAAATATAACACACCTAAAGGAACATAGTAACTCTCCAGTAACAGACCCCAATGAAAAGGAAATGAATAAACTACTAGAAAAGAAATTGAAAATAATAACCTTAGAGAATCTCAGCAAAACAGAAGAAAATATAAAGAATTCAGTGAAGTCAGAAAATGAACAGATATGAACAAAAAATTCAAAGAGATAAAAATCATTAAAAGGCACCTGTAGTCCCAGCTACTTGAGAGGCTGAGGCAAGAGAATCACTTAAGCCCAAGAGTCTGAGGTTGCTGTGAGCTGTGTAGCACTCTACTGAGAGCAACGAAGTAAAACTCTGTCTCAAAAAAAAAAAAAAATCATTAAAAGGGATGGGGTGCCCTTGCTCAGTGATTAGGGTGCCAGGCACATGCACAAGGGCTGGTGGGTTTGAACCTGGCCCAGGCCTGCTAAACAAACAAACAAAAAATAGCTGGGCATTGCGGCAGGTGCCTATATTTCTAGCTATTAGGGAGGCTGAGTCAAGAGAATCACTTGAGCCCAAGAGTTTGAGGTTGCTGTGAGCTATGATGCTACGGCACTCTACAGAGGGTGGCAAAGTGAGACTCTGTCTCAATTAAAAAAAAAAAAAAAACATTAAAAAGGAACCAAACAGAAACCCCACAGGCTAAAGAATTCAATGAATGAATAAAAACCTAAGGGAACTTCAATAGCAGACTTGATGAAGCAGAAGAAAAAAATATCTGAACTTGGCCCAGGTGTGGTGGCTCATGCCTATAAACCTAGAACTTTGGGAGGCCGAGGTGGGTGGATTGCCTTAGCTCAGGAGCTCAAGACCAGCCTAAGGCAGAGCAAGACCCTGTCTCTAAAATAGAGGTGGGCGCTGTGGTGTGCACCTGTAGTCCTAGCTACTTAGGAGGCGGAGGCAAGAAGATCACTTGAGCCCAAGAGTTTGAGGTTACTGTGAGCTGTAACACCACGGCACTCCACGGAGGGCAACACAGCAAGACTTTGTCTAAAAAAATAAAAAATAAATTTTAAAAAATCTGAACTTGAAGATAGGACATTTGAAATTTCCCAGTGCCTACTGTTCCCTTCAAAGCAATTTTGGAACTCTTTTTCTGGAATAGCCATCAGAGCTGTCATCATACTAACATCTGACAATTAAGTTTGTGAATTCATCCTAGAAAAAGCACTACAAACCTCATTGCTGAATATCAGTACAGTCACCTTAGAAGTACTCTCCTTGCCATCTGGTGACTGTAATGATACTCAGCAATGAGGTATGTAGTACTTTTTCTAGGATGACTTTGCAAACTTAATTGTTAAACATCTGTACAACAAAAGCTCTGGTGGCCATTCCAGAAAAAGAATTGTGAAACTTCTTTGAAAGGTGAACTAGGCACTGGCACTGGTGCATAGCTTCCCAAAGGAGTACCTCAAAGGTGACCATAAAGATACTCAACAATGAGGTATGCAGAACTTTTTGTAAAATGAGTTTGCGAACTTAATTGTCCAACCTCATATAGGGAAATCCCCATTAGACTAAAAGCATATTTCTCTGTACGAATCTTACAAGCTAGCACTGGATGGGACAATATACTCAAAGTGCTATTAAAAAAAAAAAAAAAGTCAGCCAAGAATAATATACCCAGCAAATATATCCTTCAGAAATAAGAATAAAATAAAATCTTGCCCAGACAAACAAAAACTGAGGGAATCATTACCTCTAGATCAGCCTTATAAGAAATGCTCAAAAGAATGCTACATCTGGGCTCATCACCCATAGCACAGTGGTTATGGCATCAGCCACATACACCGAGGTTGGCAGGATTGAACCTGGCCCGGGCCAGCTAAACAATAAGGACAAATGCAACAAAAAAATAGCTGGGTGTTGTGGTGGGCACTTGTAGTCCCAGCCACTCGGGAGGCTGAGGCAAGAGAATTGCTTAAACCTCAGAGTTTGAGGTTGCTGTGAGCTATGACGCCACAGCACTCTACCCAGGATAACATAGTGAGATTCTGTCTCAAAAAAAAAAAAAGGAGAGAGAGAGAACGCTATATCTGGAAGAGGAAGTGATATACCACTTCAGGTCAGACCTGGGGTATGACTATTCTGAGTGGTCATATCTGTGGGATGCAAGAGGCCACTTCACCTTAGGTACTGGAGTATGTGACTGTTCTGTGCCTCTCAGGCACCCTTTCCTGACTTTCAAGGTGCTGCTTCAATTTAGGCACTGGAGAGGTGTGACTGCTATGAGTGGCCAAGGTACTATTTTTCTGGGAGACAGACATTGCTTCAACTGTGAAGGGCTGGGGAAAGGATAGGTAACACACCTTCTATTCCCCGCTAAAAGCCCTGTCTCCAGATACAATCTGTTAGGGATTAGAGACTTATCTGGCAAACCCACAGCTAATATCATACCAAAAACTTTTTAACGTTTCCTCTAAGATGTGAGGACCACTTTCATCTCTTTTATTCAACATTATACTGGAAGTCCTAGCCAGAGCTATTAGGCAACAGAAAGAAATACTGATAAAGAGCATCGAAACTGGAAAGGAGAAAGTCAAATTGTCTGTTTGCAGACGACATGACCATACACAGCTGACTCTTAAACAGCATGAGTTTGAACTGCTTGGGTCTACTTCTACATGAATTTTCTCCTGCCTCTGCCACCCCTGAGACAGCAAGACAAACCCCTCCTCTTCCTCTTCCTCCTCAACCTACTCAACAGGAGGACAAGAAAGAATATTTTTATGATGATACACATTCATTAATGAATCATAAATGTATTTTCTCTCTCTTATGATTTCCTTAATAATATTTTTTCTTTGGCTTACTTTATTATAAGAATACAGTAAATAATATATAATGCATACAAAATATGCATTGATTAACTGTTTATGTTACTGATAAAGGTTCTAGACAACAGTAGGCTATTACAAATTAAATTTTTAGAAAGCCAAGAGTTACATATGGATTTTTGACTATACAGGGAGTCAGTGTCCCTAAGCCCCACGTTGTTCAAAGGTCAACCGTACGTAGAAAACTGTAACAAATTCTTAGGACCGATCAAGTTGCAGGATATAAAATATACACCAACCATGAAGGGGAAAAAAAGCAATCTCACTGATAATAGCTACAAAAAAAATCTATGAATAAGTTTAAACAAGGAAGGGAAAGATCTGTACAAAGAAAACTATAAAATACTGACGAAAGAAAATAGAGAGGACACATCAAAAATAAAATATATCTCATGTTCATAGATTGGAAGAATTAATATCGTCAAAATCACCATACTGTCCAAAGCAATCTAAAGATCCAATGTAATCCCTATTAAAATATCAAAGACATTATTCACAAAAATGGAAAAAAAAAATCCTAAAATTTTTACAGGGCCACAAAAGACTCCAAATAACAAAAGCAATCCTATACAAAAAGAACAAACCTGGAGACATCACACTACCAACTATTAAAATCCACTACAAAGTTATAATAACCAAAATACATGGTAAACATATATATGTAAAAAGACATGTACAGCAATGGAACAGAATACAGAACCCAGAAATAAATCCATGTATTTACAGTCAACTGATTTTCAACAAGAGCACCAAGAACTTTTACTGGAGAAGAGACAGTCTCTTCAATAAATGAAGTTGAGAAACTGGATATCCATATGGAAAAGAGTGAAACTGGACCCTTATTTCTCATCACATACAAAAATGAACCCAGAATCAATTAAGACGCAAATGTAAGACCCACAACTATGAAACTACTAAGTAAGAAAAATACAGGATATGCTTCAGGACACTGGTATGGGCAAAGGTTTTACGGAAAAGACCTTGAATGCACAGGCAACAAAAAGCAAAAATAGACAAATTAAATTATATCAAACTAAAAAGTTTTTGCACTGAAAAGGACAATCAATAGTATAAAAAGTCAACCTGAAGAATGGGAGAAAATATTTGTGAACTATTCATCTGAAAAGAAGTTAATATCCAGAAAATATAAGGAACTCAAAAACTCAATAGCAAGAATTAAAAAAAAACAAAAACACAAATATTGCAGCACCACCAAAAATAACTAAATGGAAGATGATCAAGCTAAAAAGCTTCTGCACAGCTAAGCGTACCACAACTAAAGCAAACAGCCTCAAAATGGGAGAAGATATTTTCATGCTACAAATCTGACAAAGGGCTGATATCTAGAATCTGCAGAGAACTCAAATTAATCAATGAGAAAAGAGCAAACAATCCCATTTATAAATGGGCAAGAGAGCTGGAATAGAAACTTCTCTGAAGATAACAGATGAACGGCTAACACACACATGAAAAAATGCTCATCATCCCTAATCATCAGAAAAATGCACATCAAAACCGCTGTGAGATATCACAAAACTCCAGTGAGATTAGCCCACATCACAAAGGCCCAAAACCGAAGATGCTGGTGTGGATGCGAAGAGAAGGGAATACTTTTGCACTGCTGGTGGGATTGCAAACTAATACAACCTCTATGGAAAAAAGTATAGAGAATTCTCAAAGAACTAAAAGTTAACCTTCCATTTGCTCCCACAATACCATTATCTGTTGAGAAGAACAAAAATCATTTTACCACAAAGACATTTGCACCAGAATGGTTATTGCAGCTCAATTCACAATTGTCAAGATGTGGAAGCAACTCAAGTAACCATCTACACATGCCTGGATTAACAAATTGTGGTATATGTATACCATGGAGTGCTATTCAGCCATAAGAAAAGATGCAGATTTTACATCTTTTGTGTTTACCTGGATGGAGTTGAAACACATTGTCCTTAGTGAAGTTATCTCAAGAATGGAAAAAAATATATATCCGATATACTCATTATTAATACCAAACCAATATATAAACAATATCACGCCCACATAAAAGAAAAAACATACATATAGTCTAGCAAGGGGGAGGATAAAAGAGGGAGGGGGAGGGGGGATGGCAACTGGTGGGATCTCATCTAATGTGCACAATGTGAGGGTGTTCAGCACACCCCCTGGGTGAAGTGTTCATCTACAACTTGAACTTTACCTTAGAATTGAAAACAATGTGGGGCGGTGCCTGTGGCTCAAGAAGTAGGGTGCCAGCCCCATATACAGGATGTGACGGATTTAAACCTGGGCCTAGGCAAAAAAAAAGAATCGAAAACAATGTAACCTAAACATTCGTATCCTCATATTAATTTGTAATAAAATAACAACAAATAATCTCATTAAAATGGGCTGAACAGGGCGGCACCTGTGGCTCATCCAGTAGGGCGCCAGCCCCATATACCAAAGGTGGTGGGTTCAAACCCGGCCTCGGCCGAACTGCAAAACAGAAAAATAGCAAGGCGTTGTGGCCGGCGCCTGTAGTCCCAGCTACTCGGGAGGCTGAGGCAAGAGAATCGCCTAAGCCCAGGAACTGGAGGTTGCTGTGAGCTGTGTGACGCCACGGCACTTTACCAAGGGCAATAAAGTGAGAGACTGTTTTTACCAAAAAAAAAAAAAAAAAAATGGGCTGAACAGACATCTCTCAAAAAAGACATATAAAAAGCAAATTAAATATATTTTAAAAATTCTCAACATCACTAAGTATTAGGGAAATGCAAATCAAAACCAAAATGCAATACATTCTCACCTTAGTGAGAATGCCTATTACCAAAAAGAAAAAAAAAATTCCAAATCCTGGCAAGGATGTGGAGAAAGGGGAACTCCTATATGCTATTAGTGGGAATGTAAATTAGTATGGCCATCGTGGAAAACAGTATGGAAATTCCTCAAAAAAAAAAAAATAAATAAACTACAATATGAACTGGCAATATCACTATTAGGTATTCATTCAAAGGAAAGGAAATAAGCATATCAAAGAGATACATGCATCCTCATGTTTACTGCAACAGAATAGTCAAGATATGAAATCAATTGACAGATAAATAGATAAAGAAAATTGTGTGTGTGAATATACATAAATACATATGTACACACACAATGGAATACTATTTGGCCATAAAAAAGAATAAAGTCCTGTCACTCACAGCAACATAAATGAGCCTAAAGAACATTAACAATGGAAAAAAGTATGTTCTCTCTCATATGTGAGAGCTAAAAAAAATTATGCTCATTAAAGTAGAGAGAATATAGTTCCTAAAAATTAGGAAGGGAAGGAGGGGATAGGAAGAGGATGATTAACAAATACAAATTACAGCTGATTAGGAGGAATAAGTTCTAGTGTTCTATAGTACTACATGATGTCTATAGTTAACAATTCATTGTATATTTTCAAACATCTGAAAGAGACGATCTTCAATGTTCCCAATATAAAGAAATAAGTATTTGAGGTAATGGGTACGTTAATTACCGATTTGATCATTACACATTGTAGATATACAGGTATTGAAATAGCATACTGTAACCCATAAAATGCACAATTATTATGTCATTTAAAATAACAGAAGCAAATAAATACATACACATATAAATCTAATATGGCAGCACAAGGAGAACATTGATAGGCATCAATTTCAACAGAATTTCTTAGAAATAAAGTTAATTTTGTAGACTCAAGAGTAATGAAATTGGATCCCATTTCATATCATACACAAAAATTAACTCAAAATGGATCAAAAGACCTAAATGTAGGAGCAATTATAAAACTCTTAGAGGGAAACATAGGCATACATTTTCGACACCTTAGATTAGATTTGGTATCCTTCTGATATCAAAAACACAAGTAACAAAAGAAAAAAATAAATTTAAATATAGAGAAATTTAAAACTTTTGTATATCAAAGCATACAATTAAGAAAGTGAAAAGACAATTCACATAATGGGAGTATTTGTAAATCATGTATCTAATAATAGTCTAGTATCCACAATACATGTATATGAAGACTTTCATAACTCAATAATAAAAAGACAAATAACATAATTAAAAATAGGCAAAGGATTTGAATAAGCATTCCTCTAAAGAAAATATACAAATGGCCAATTAAGCACATGAAGAGATACTAAACGTCATCAGCCATCAGGGAAATGCAAATCAAGCCACAATGATATACCACTTCACATCCACTAAGATGGTCATAACCCAACCACCCCCCTACCACAAAAAATAAAAAAAACAGATAATAAAAAATGCTGGTAAGGATGTAGAGAAACTGGAACCCATGCACTGCTGTTGGTCAGGTAAAACAGAATAGCCACTTTGTAAAACAGTGAGGCAGCCTCTCACAAAAATTAAACACAGAGTCACCACATGACCCAACAATACCACTCATATATATATATATATATATATATATATATATATATATATATATATATAATATATATGTATGTGTGTATGTATATATACCATATATATATATATATATATATATGTAAGACTGAAAACATTACGTCCACACAAAGATTTGCACAAAAACTTCCACTGCAGCATTATTCATAATAGTCAAAAAGTGAAAACAATACAGATAACCATCAACTGTCGAATGAATAAACAAAATGTGGTATATCTACATAATCCAAGATTATCTGGCAATGAGGTAATGATGCATGCTACAATGGATGAACCTTGAAAATAAATGAAGCCAAACATAAAAGACTATGTAGTATATACTTCCATTTACATGAAATATCCAGAATAAGCAAATTCAGAGTCAGAAAATAAATTAATAGGTGCCAGGGATAGAAAAGAGTAAGGAATGACTACTTAATTGGTATAGGGTTTCCTGTTAGGGTGATAAAAATGTCCTGGAATTAAACAGCATTAATGGTTACACCACTTTGTAAATATACTAAAAATCACTGAATTATATGCTTTAAAAAGGGTAAAGTTTGTAGTATATAAATTATACCACAATAAAAAAAAAACAAATTTAGGCTGGGTATAGTGGCTCACACCTATTATCCCAGCATTTTGGGAAACTGAAGTAACAGGATCACTCAAGGTCAAGAGTTCAAGACTAGCCTGGGCAACACAGCAAGATGCTATCTCTACAAAAAATTTGAAAATTTTGGCTCATTGGCTAGGTTACGCCTGTAACCACAGCACTCTGGGAGGCCCAGGTGGGTGGAGTGCCTGAGCTCACAGGTTCGAGACCAGTCTAAGCCAGAGTGAGATCTCATCTCTAAAAATAGCCAGATACTGTGGCAGGCACTAAGGTGGAAAGATGGCTTGAGCCCAAGAATTTGAGGCTGCAGTCTAACACTCCAACCTGGGTGACAGAATGAGACCCCATCTCTTAGAAAGATAAAAAGTAAAAACTTAATTAAAAGAAAAAACTGCATGCCAACTATTCTTTCCACAACAGCCAAAATTATTTGTTTAAAACACAAGTTTGGGCTTGACGCCCGTAGCTCAGTGGTTAGGGTCTGGCCACATACACGGAGGCTGGCGGGTTTGAACCTGGCTGGGACCTGCTAAACAACAATGACGACAATAACAAAAAAAATAGCTGGGCCTTGTGGCAATCGCCTGTAGTCCCAGCTACTTGGGAGGCTGAGGCAAGAGAATCGCTTAAGCCCAAGAGTTTGAGGATGCTGTGAGCTGTGACACTGTGGCACTCTACTGAGGGCGACATAGTGAGACTCTGTCTCAAAAAACAAAACAAAACAAAAAAACAAGTTGGATGATTTAACTCTTCTGCTCAGAACTTTTCAGGTACCTTCCTATTTCACTTGGAATAAAATTTGAAGTCCCTACCTTAGGCTACAATCCCTGTACCTCCACTGCAGCCACTCTGGCCTCCTGGCTTTTGGTTAGCATGCCACCCACTCTTCAGCCTCAAGGTCTCTGCCCTTATTCTCTCCTCCCTCTATCTAGAAACTCTTCCCCAAGATAAATGCAAGCCCAGTGCCCCCATTTCATTTAAATCTCAACTCAATGTCATTTCCTTAAAAAAGGCCTTACCTGGCCACCCTACTCATTCTCTATTTTATTTTCCTCATAACATTTATCTAATTCTGACATATACTATATTTATGTAATTATTTACTTTCTGTCTTACTGCATTAGAATATAAGCTCCATGAAAAAAGAGAATTGGTTTTGATCATGGTCATACTACTAGAACCTTAAACAATATCTGCCAACTAGGAGACTCTCAACATAATTTGTTAAATAAATGAATAAATGAATTTAATAAGGCATAAAAGAAGAGAAAGTCATAACTAGGTTCTTAGGTTCTTAGGGTATTACCATATTAATAGAAACCTCTCACCTGTTCCAGGTTAGGATACTCCACACAGCAATAGCTGCAATATCCTCGTCCTCTGCACTGCATTTTGAATAACCAAAGTCAAATGGCTACTTGAAAATTCAAACTGAAAAAAAGAAAAATGGCCAAATCATGATAATTCCTTACTACTATGAGGAAAATGGCTATGATAATTATCAGAAAACAGAAAATTCACTCTTGGGTCCTACCCATTCCTATTTCCAGTGAGCCACTGAATCAATCAGCGAGCCTGAGTAAGACGAAAACTATCCATCTTCTGAAAGATATACTGCCAATAATTGATTAGATAACTGAATTTTTTATTAATTTTCTGGTAACTCATTAGAAATATTAGAAACTGACTCAAGGTAGGAAAGAGGTGAGGGATAAAAATCTACCTATCAGGTACAAGGTACGCTATTCTGGTGATGGGTACGCTGAAAGCCCTGTTCAGCATGATACAATTCATCCATGTACCCAATATACTATTTGAAATTAAAGAAAAAACTGATTCAGTAAAAAAGAATACAGTATTCAATTTGTTAAGACAAATTACTATTGCTAAAATATTACTACATTTACTATACTCTAATGGAGCTCATTAATTTTCCCAATTACGCTTCCTTTTTTTTTTTCTTTTTTTTTTTTTGAGACAGAGCGTTAGTATGTCGCCCTCAGTAGAGTGCTGTGATGTCACAGCTCACAGCAACCACAAACTCTTGGGCTTAAGCGATTCTCTTGCCTCAGCCTCCCATGTAGCTGGGACTACAGGCACCCGCCACAACGCCCAGCTATTTTTGGTTGCAGTTGTCATTGCTGTTTAGGAGGTCTGGGCTGGCTCGAACCCACCAGCCTCAGTGTATGTGGCCGGCGCCCTACTCACTGAGCTACGGGCGCTGAGCCACCCCCACTATGCTTCTGTACAAAATTCCATTATGTGAATTCTGAGTGTCTATAACATCTGTAAATATAACATCTAATTCTGTCATGAGAGTAAAGATACCACATGGCATTTTCTTCTCAGTTCACAAAGAAATAGATTTTAAAACAACTTCTCCAACAAAGGTGCTAAAAAACAAAATAACTACGTTAGCCTCTAAAATGAACGACATTTCTGACAATTATATACACCAAGTAAATATAAAGAATTTTTTCCTGCTGGTGCTTTGAGATTTCTTACACATAGTTTCCCAGTTTCCATCCACCTCAAATTGGAATCTTTCAACATACCTACCGCAGTGGTTTTCACAGCAGACTGAATGCCAAAATCTGAGATAACAAACCTAAGATACAGCCTAGGATTCAGAATTTTTAAAATTCTCCAGGTAATTTTGATGCCCAATTAACAGACATGATGTGTGTGCAGTTTATGATTATTATAAGTAAAAATTTTAATACAATGCAGGAGGGTTTTCTGCTGTTTTGTTAAACTGAAAATAGAATTGCAAGTAATTTTGTTGGGGTTTGTTTTTTATTGTTGTTGTTGTTGTTGTTGCGGTTTGGCTGGGGCAGCGTTTGAACCCGCCACCCTCGGCATATGGGGCCAGCACCCTACTCACTGAGCCACAGGAGCCGCCCTTGTTGGGTTTTTAATCTTGATTATTTTAAACATTTTTGTTTGTTGGAAAATATTTAACATAATCATCCTGTGGTATTTCTGAATAAGACTTTTCTGTAATGAAAACAATTTAATCATTAAAATCAATGACTAAGAAATGAAATCATAGCCTTAAAATCAGTAAGATTGAGAATATAAAAGCTTCATTAAATAAAAATGTTATGACATTCACTTACCTATTACTTTTTATTATGAGAACATTTGATGTTCTGACTTTCCACATTTATGGGGGAAATTAAATAATTAAACTAGTCTCTGAAATAAAGAATATATAAAATATTACTTAAAATTCAGTCTTTTGTTCATTAATTTACTTTACTTATTAATTTGAAGCAATAAAGAGAAACAAAGCTTTATTTTAAGTTGTATCTACAGATAAAGCAATTTTCAAGCTAAGAGAAACTAAACTTTGAAAATCACAAATTAAACGTTTTAGTTATTTGTTGAAAACATAATTAAAACATTTACTGAATGATGAATCTAAAATCACCACATAAAAATTAAATACTTAAATATTTTTGTATCTTTAACCCTTATGGCCTTTAAATCCTGTGGCATTATCACCTGCTGTTTCTATCATCTGTAGGGCCACAATAACAGTAAATTACAATGAACCAGAAGTATATGCTGGCATCTTAAAAAATGTACTACACGCCAGGACCTCATGTACTTACCAAATTCAAATCTAGGAGCAGGAGGCAGGCACATGCATATTACACATATTTAAAATGCCCGAGGTGATTCTGACATAAGCTGATGCAATGTAAGTCAGCATTTTTTATGAACTAATAAAATTCTTTCTTATTAAAGAGATGATTTCTTTAGGGTCTGGGCTTTTATTACTTTTCATGACTGAATGGGTCTTTCTATATAAACTCAAAATTCTATTAGAGCCTAGTATTTTTATAAAGTAAATTATTTACCTTGAGCAGAAAAGGTCAGGTATTTCATCGGCTATGTTAGTCCTGGAAAATATCTGTAAATTAAAATAAAACTATTTTTTTAAAAAGTTAAGCCCCGTAAGTGTTTACCATTAACCAAGTAAGGTACCCCCAAGTCATGTTTAAGGTTGAAAAGTGACACCATTATGTTTCCAATAACAGAAGAAAACATAACAACTTTTGAATGTAAAGCACGTTACATACTATGACTCACTGAATCTCATACATGATCTCCTAAGGTGCTCTGGAGTAGAGTGACAGTGGTGCCCCACCTAGCCCACCATCAAACACTGCAGGTCTCTGGATTCCTGGAACAGTAGCTGTAAAAAAATGTAAGGCGCAACTATGCCTCTGGTAAGGTTAAGAACAAAAATATTGTCAAACCCAAAATAAGCTTCATGAGAAACTCTTTAAAATTACATGTATACATGAAATTAAGCTGAAGTTCTGGAATACCCACCCGTCAGGGAGCATTTTAGTTTTAATGAAAAATATTGTCAATTCTTTATATCATCTATCTATGGCAATGCACAATTAAGCAGAATTAACAATTTTTTATTCCTCTGCATTGTTGAGGACAAAGTGTTACCCGTAGATCACCAGTTAACAAATTCTAATATCTAGGCTCAAGAGAGCCACAACACTACTGTGTATCAATGAATAATTATGAAGCAGCTACCCTATGCAGAGTTCCATGTTAGAAGCTTTAAGGGATAAAGACAAATCTGAAACAAGTGTTCTTGCCCTCAAAAAGTTTAAAATGACATTGGGTAATTAACGCAAAAGGATGAGGTCCTGCCCGAGAAACGCCTAAGCAAAAATAAGGTTAAAGGGTTTAATTGCAAAGTTCAGTTTTAGCTAAAGTGACTGGCGATGCCACAGTGGATAGGGTTTTTTTAACCAGACACAGGAGAATGGGTAGGATTTGCTTACACAAAGGTCAGCATATGATATTCCAAAGGTAAAAGCAAGAAAACACAAGGTACATTTGGAGCTAGTAAGTTCAACAGAATCTAATAAGGTCTCGTGTGAGATTTTAAGGGACAGTAAAACAAGAAAAGTAGATTGAATTTTGACAAAGTAAGATTCAAAAGGAGACTTAAGAATTTAAACTATCTTTAATCAGTGTGGAATTTCTTTTGTTAATAGGTATATCCAAAGAGTGCTTTAAGAAAATTCTAGAACATCCATTCTCTCCCATTCAAAGGAGTTTTTCAAGGGATAAGGAATGTAACTGTTAACTATTCAGCAGCATTTCCTAGAATACTGGAGAATTAGTTAACACCCAAAATACCCTAGTTCAGAGTCAGTATCCCTTAAAGCATAGTCTCATTTATGCTTGTAAAACAGGAAAACACACATTTTAATTTTTTCTTTAGAAATTACATTTAATTTTTATTACAAAAGTAAAATATTATATTACAATTGTAAAATGAAAACCATCAAAATCAGCCGTAATCCCACAACCCATCATTAACATGTCATATATTCTTCTTTGTTCTAAACATATTTTTACAAAAAATGGAATATATTGTATATTCTATAAGCATCCTTTCTCATTTAATCATATATGATATGCCCCCTTATGTATATTTCCACGGTATATGTGTATTTCCAAAATAAAATGTTGAATAGTTTCAGAGTATTTCATTTAAATGGAGTAAGAAAAAAGCCCTCTTATTGGTAAGAACCAGTAATTGGTAAATTAATCTCTTAAAGTCAGTCAATAGAATTACCAAAATATTTACACATATAACCTTAATATTTTATTATTTAACTTAACATATATGAATGTGAATATATGTTTGATTTAAGGTCAAAGGGGCTTTTTTGTTTCACTGGTATTTTTGGTTTTGCAGGATTGTTGTTGTTTTTTTTTTTTTTTTTTTTGGTGGACAGGTTACCTATAGTTCCAAGTCATGTTTTTTCATAAATTACACGTAATTCACCCTCAATGAGTTTTCATTTTCATTCTTCTAAAGCAGAGAATCTAAAGACATTTTCAAACCTGAAAGCAGAATTAGGATTGTCTCAACCTTTTTACAGCTTTCAAACCCAGGTAAGTACGTTTATAACAAAGCCTTTTTATGAGCACAAAGTATTCAATTTACTTTTCAAAAAAATAATAATGCTACTTAAAACAACAGTGTTCACCCTCTTTAGTTCACTGGTTTATATAGCATTTAAAATTGCATAAATCTATCTGGAGCAGGGAACAGATTTCTCAGTAGCCAAGGTAGACTTCAGTACAACTGCCTCAAAATAGAAACAAAGTTGCATTTTGTTTTCTTAAGGAATATTTCATCCAAGCCTGAGATCTGAAACTGCCCAGAGGTAAATGCCAATAAAAAATATTGTTGAAATGAGTTTCAAATTGAGTGTGTGTTTCTCAAACTGAGTGTGGCACTGTAATAAAAGCTAACAAAATCTAGAATACTCATGGGAAATATTTTTCAATTGCCTGACAAGAGACACCAACTTAATAAAAAATAAGTAAAAAAAGACAATAGTAGGGCATTCCGGTTTTTTTGAGTAAGGCAATCTAAATTATGTCTAGGAGAAGAGAAACAATTGAGACGCAATTACAAAATAATGACCAAAAGACATAAAAAGTCCATCTTAATTCAGTGTCAGTTCTTTCACACACATTATTAACTAATTTTCTGTTTTCCAAATTTTTTGGATAATCCACACTATGCTGGCTTTCCTCTGGCGACAAGCATTGCTCTGGACACCTGCATTCAAGTCTTAATAAAATAATAATAGCTAACACTTAGTGGGTACTTAATCTGAAGCGGGCACCCCGTCAACAGCTTCAAAATGCATTATCTCATCTAAATAACAAACAGCTTTATAAAGTAGGCGCAAAGATAATTCCTACTTTAAATCAAGAAACTGGTTTAGAGAGGAGGTATCTTGTCTCAGGTCTCACACCAATAATCAATGTAGCTGGAATTTAATCCTACGTCAATTTCAGCGGTTATGGTTTAACATCGCTCAACTTCTATTAAACATTTCCTTTTAGTATTTTTATGAACGGTTAAGTGATTTTTTTAAATATTAGGTGAAAATAATTAGGAATCTAATTTCCGCAATAAAAAACTACGTCACTATTTCAAAGAAAAAAAAACCTACGTTTAGTTTAATTATCGCTCTCAAAGCTTCGAAGTGCTGACAGTACCACTGATTATTGACTTTCTCTGATTATTTAGCATGACACGCAGCAAACAAATATTTTATATTACAACCCAGCACCCTCGAACACTGCACACATGCAATTTAGAACATGTTCCATAAAACAATACTCTCACTACATGTAATGCATTCTGGAATTTTCTATGCTACCTCATTTCATTTTTTAAAAAATGCTCGTCAATGCTCACTAAATTAATTTCACGATTCACTAATGTATTGAAAACTATAGCTTCAGGAAATGCTACCACAAATTTTTAAGCACAGTAAACAATATTCTACAGAAATCAATTTTTACCCCCAGAATTCAGCTTATTTCTATCCAAATCACTGGCCACTGCAGTCATACTTTATCAAATCTCTTAACGAGTTGCTTTCTTGCCTTCTGTGCTTTGGGTTCAAATAATATAGAATAAGTACTCGATGTATACAGGCAAAAAAAGTCAAATAAATACTATTCCTTACGTAACACTCATACATATATTTATGTATTCATTTAAAAGAAAGGAAAAATACACCCCAAATTGCGAATAGCCTCTCCTGAGGATGAGATTGCTACCACGTTTTCCCTGTCCTCCCTCCTACCAAACCCCAGCATATAATTGTTTTAAAAAAAAACTTCCATTTTGAGGGATAAAAACGCTTTAGCCCCCCTGGGAACCAGTATCTTGTTAAGCATTTCTTCCACGAATTACCAAGAATCATCGCGTCGGATAATCGCAGGAGCTGGAAAGGGCCTTCAAAGAAGCAAGTAAAAATGATGGCGTAATATGATCAGATTTACACAACTGTTGCACGACCATAGTAAAATGATCATTAACACAAAAATCGAACGTTTCTAAAATAAACTCCGCTCGCCAGAGGCTGGTAAAGGCCTAAATCTGGGGACAGATGGACACAACGCAGGACACTGGGGGAAGGCGGGTGTGGACAGGTGGCTCCGGACCTCGGCCCCACAGGTGCCCAGACAAGACTCCGCGGGACCGCAGCCGTCAATCCTTCCTCCGCAGACCGCCCCCTCCCCAGGCTGGCCCTGGCCCCGGCCCGAGCCCAGGGCCTCGTCTGCGCGCCCCTCAGACCCCTGGCCCCGACAGCAACGCAATGCAGCCTGTGCCCCACCTCCCCCCCTCGCGCCAGCCACCTCGATCCCGGCCGGAGCCGCTGACCCCGCTCGCGCAGCAGGGACTAGAAAGGGACTCGGGGTCAGGGGAAGCCGAGGACCTGCGAGGCGGTGCTGGAGCCGGGCGAGCGGTCAGCGAGTCCCTCGGGAGGAAGAAGGCGCCCCGGGCGCCAGGCGAGCAGGCCCCGCCCGCGGGCGTCGCCCGGGTCCGCGCCGCTCCGCCCCGCCCCGGCCGCGGCACTCACCTCCGCCGAGGCAGCCGGGATTCCTTCCGGGCCGCGGTGGAGACCGAGGACCGGCCTGGGCGCTCTCCCTTCTGATTCCGGATCCGTGCAGGCGCCCGGACCCGCGGCCGTCCAGAGCACCCGTCCAGAGCACCGCGGCCCGCCGCCCGAGGAGCCTGCGAGGGGAGCCGCCGCAGCTCCGGCCCGGAGGGGAGCGCGGAGAGACTGCGCGTCTAGCAGGACGCGGGCCCCCAATAGCGACTCGACTCACGCAAGCATCCAAGGCAACGTGGCGTTGCAGCCCCGACAGTGGCTTGACGTCAGGGAAGGTGCGAAAACTGGGCCCCTTCTGACGCAGGAGCAGCGGCCCGCCCCCCGCCCGCCCACCCACTCACTCACTAGCAGGGGCCGAGGAGCCCCTTTCCTCCCCGCCAGGATCTCTTAAAGCGGACACTTCCTCCCTGGTCGGGGCCCCACTCCCGAGCTTATGAAATCAATCCTGTTCTAACCAAAAGCGACTAGGCTCACAGCGCAGTAAGGACGCGAGATAGAGACCAAGATTTTAGCATTTGAGGGCTCAAATAAAAATTGCTTGCCAATTCAAAGCAACATCTGAATGGAGAAAAGAAAACGGTGCTGAGAAGGCTAGTACTTTAAGCTGTTCCCATGTGTTGCACAGTGAAGTGCATCTCACAAAAGCTGCTGTGGAATGAACGCTTCTTCTGTTCTAGGCATTGTTTAAGGTTTATATTAAATATACATTCCTGCATTTCACTTCTGAGTAGCTCTTTAAGATGAATCCTATCATAATCCTTCTTTGACAAAGGAGAAAACCGAGGCTTAAGGAAGTTAGGTATTCAAAGAACCACACTGCACATGAAAGGGTTACGCATATTAACAAACAACCATTTGCTCTAGCAATTCTGTTTTCCTGCTACCCACCACGCATATATGAGCAAAAACAAACCGTTTAAGTGTAACGGGGACACAAACCTAAATCAATCACGCTACTGCATATATAATTAAACCTGTGATAAGAAAAATGATCATATTTAAAATGCAGAGGGCCCTGCTGGAGAGCTTATATGTAGTGTAAAAAATAATATTAGAAGAATGAGCTACTTGCGCTTTGGCTGTTGTTGTAATTATTGTTACCCCTTTTAATGAGCTTTTAAATTTGTCCCTTTAAAAAAAACTTGTCCATTGCTTTTGCATCCATTGTTTCAGTTCTTTGTGTATTTCTCAGCTCTTACCTCCCCCTCTACATCTTTTCATTTTAAACCTGGGTTCTTTCAACCGTTTGACTCCTTTAGATTGAACACACCAAAACGGACTGATTTCTTTCAAGGCAAGGTCTTTCCGCATCCCGACCTTGGAATTACTTAAACAAAACCCATTACACATTAACAGATATTACATATTTCACATATGCTAAGACATTTAAACATCTCTGGAAGTAAGATGCATATTACAAACTCTGACACGTAGTTGTCATTGCCTACACCTACTAAAACGTGGATGTTGCTGTTCAGATTATCCTCATTTCAACTGAGGTAAGCGCATTGCTTAATAAAACCCACAGCCCTAAGAGGAAAGAAATCAACAGACATAGGAGTCTCTCAAATTTGAAGAGAGATTTTCTTAGAGAAAGAGGAAGATTTTCCTGGAGATGATTTTCTAAACCAAAAAGTTATACTTCAGCATTTAGAAAGGGAAAGATGGGAATAGCAGAAAGCTATTAGATTCCTGGGAGCCCTGAGTTGCTCACCACATACGTTAGTTTTTGTGCATTTGGGAACCTATATCTGAGCAGTTAATTAATAAGACTAATCATCCCTCGAAAAACAGCAAACTAACTTGGATATTATTCCTGATAGCCTGATTAGTTAATTACAATCCCTTACATTTAAGTCTAAACACCACGGAAGAAGGAAACAAGTCTGGGTGTTACCTGAAAACCTGCAAGTGACATCTTCAAGTTAGATTAAGAACAAAAAATCATTGTGTTACATACGTTAGTTAGCAGAATTTTTCTTCCCACATGATGCTATCATAAAACATTAGAGGGAGTACTATCCTGCAGTCCATCCAGACCAGATTTCTGTCAGGCGGCAATGGATACATTTTGTGGGAGAGCTTAATAATCCACAAGGGTAAGATAAAAAAGTCGCAATTTCCCCCTAATCCTTTGTTGACCTATTACAGATATAAACATATTTACCCAGTAAGTAAATATGGACCTTAGAGATCAAGATTAGGTTTGTATGGATCCTATTTCCTCCCTATCATAGTTCCTCTAAGGAGAAAAAAGGGCTCCTACATATGTGTTATTTCACGGTCTTCCTTCTTTTTAAGGAACAATAAAAGGTGCTTTTATATCTAGTAATCATCCCAATAATGTCTGTATTTTGTAAGCGCAAACAAACATTTTCTAATGGCTCATGGAGAAGGCTATAGGGAAAACCGAGATCTTTTTTTCTTCAAACAGAGTCTCACTATGTCGCGCTCGATAGAGGGCTGTGACGTCACAGCTCACCGCAACCTCTAACTCTTCGGCTTAAGGAATTCTCTTGCCACAGCCTCCCAAGTAGCTGGGACTATAGGCGCTCGCCACAAAGCCCGCCTATTTTTTGTTGCAGTTGTCGTTGTTTAGCTGGCCCAGGCCAGGTTCAAACCCGCCAGCCTCATGTATGTGGCCAATGCTGTAACCACTGTGCTATGGAAGCTGGAAAACCCAGATTTCATTGCTGAATCAGAAAACAATTTAGATTTCATCAACTTACAGTTTCAGGTATTTTTCTCCCAAATTCTATTACCATGTACCTGATTCTGCCTATTCCCAGTCAAGTGAAATCATTATGAAGCTTTTACCTATTAGCCTGGCATTTCACTTCTTTAAAGAGTACAGTGTCATCTTTAAGCATAAAGGGATTCATTCATATTTAAATCATAATTTAAAAATTAACACATATGAGGCTGGGCTGGGCACAGTGACTCACGCCTATAATCCTAACACCCTAGAAGGCTGAGATGGGCTGACTGCTTGAGACCTGCCTGTGCAAGAGTGAGACCCCATCTCTACTAAAAATAGAAAAATTATCTGGGTCTTATGGTGGGCGCTTGTAGTCCCAAGCTACCCAGGAGGCTGAGCCAGAACAATCACTTGAGCCTGGAATCTGAGATTACAGTGAGCTATGATGATGCCACAGCAGTCTAGCAGGGTTACAGAGTGACATTCTGTCTCAAAATAAATAAATAAAGATATATGTGTTAAAGTTGAGGGGTACTGTGGACATACGGAGAATGGCAGTATAACTAAGTGTGGGGAAGACAGTGCAGGGAGAGATTGTGCAAATGTACTAAATCCCCATTTATCATACAAAAATTTTAATATGTAACGTCTACAAAGTCAGCAAATCACTAAATAACAAAATAAGCCCATTTTTTAAATCTAAACATACAGATGATCCACCAGAGCTAAGGACAAGATAAATTTTTTAAATAATTGCTTCTGCTTATCAGGAGTAGATGTGGGCAAAGAAGGAGCAGGAGCGAGGGAATGCAACTGTGATACCAGGGTCACATTTCCCCCACGTCAATTTCAAATTGCGCACAGTGAGATTTTATCTTCTCCATTATAATCTCCCCATCCCGTTCTTCCTTCAATTTAATCTTTTTTACTTTTACATTTTGTGGATATGTCTGTACACCTTCTTCACACAAAGACGTAGCTAGGATATTTGTTTCCAATAATTTTTTTAAAATTAATTAATTTATTTATTTATTTAAATGCATGGATTTATTTATTTTTGCAGTTTTTGGCCGGGGCCGGGTTTGAACCTGCCATCTCCGGTGTATGGGGCCGGCTCCCTACTCACTGAGCCATAGGCGCCGCCCTTTTTTTTTTTTTTTTTTTTTGAGACAAAGTCTCACTATGCCGTTCTTGCTGTGGCGTCACAGCTCACAGCAACCTCAAACTCCTGGGCTCAAGCGATTCTCTTGCCTCAGCCTCCTAAGTAGCCGAGACTACAGGCGCCCGCCGCAACGCCCAGCTATTTTTTTCTTTTTGTTGCAGTTGTCATTGTTTTAGCTGGCCTAGGCCAGGTTCGAACCCACCAGTCTCGGTGGATGTGGTCGGCACTCTAGCCACTGAGCTACAGGTGCCGCCCTGTTTCCAACAATTCTTTACCAAAACTCCTGGGCTCGAGCGATTCTCTTGCTTTAGCCTCCCAAGGCTGGGACTACAGGCACTCGCCACAACGCCCTGCTGCTTTCTGTTGCAGTTTGGCCCTGGGCGGGTGCAAACCCGCCCCCCTCGGTATACGGGGCTGCGCCCCACTCACTGAGCCACAGGCGCCACCCATTCTTTTCTTTTTCTTTCTTATTTTTGGCCGGGGCTGGATTTGAACTCGCCACCTCCGACATACGGGGCCAGCACCCTACTCCTTTGAGTCATGGGTGCCGCCCCCTTTTTCTTTCTTTCCTTCCCCCTTTTGCTTCTACTCACCCATTTTTTTTCTTCCTCTTTCACTTTTCTTGTTGATAATCGGTACTGAAAATGCTGCTAACCTCCACTAGTTCATTTCTTTTATTCAAAATTCGTCCAAAGATTATGTCCTTTAAAGTTTTAACTTTAGAGAAAGAACTACTATTGCCTTTTTTCTTTCTTTTTTTTTTATAGAGACGAGACAGAGTCTCACTTTATCGCCCTGAGTGCCCGTGGCATCACACAGCTCACAGCGACCTCCAACTCCTGGGCTTAGGTGATTCTCTTGCCTCAGCTTCCCCAGTAGCTGGGACCACAGGCTCCCGCCACAATGCAATTTTTTTGTTGCAATTAAGCCGGGGCAGGGTTTGAACCCACCACCCTCGGTATATGGGGCCGCGCCCTACTCACTGAGCCATAGGCGCCCCCTCTATTGCCTTTTTATATGAGATCACCAATTTAAAAGTTGTATTCTTTCCCTCTTTTAAACTCCCAGACATTTTCTCTGGTTAATTTGTAACAATGTAGGTCAGTAGGTCAGGTACTGTGGCTTGCAACTGAAGTCCCAGCTATTTGGGAAGCTGAGGCAGGAGGACTGCTTGAGGCCATGAGTTTGCAGTTGCAATGAGCTATGATCCAAGCACCGTACTCTAGTCTGGGTGATAGAGCGAAACCCTGTCTCAAACAAACAACAACAAAAATTAACAGCTCAGGCAGCACCCATAGCTCAGTCAGGGGCGCCGGCCACAATACCGAGGCTGATGGTTTCGAACGCGACCCGGGCCAGCTAAAACAACAATAACAACTGCAACAAAAAGAAAAAAATAGCTGGGCGTTATGGTAGGCACCTGTAGTCCCAGCTACTTGGGAGACCGAGTCAAAAGAATTGCTTAAAGCCCAAGAGTTTGAGGTGCAGTGAGCTGTGACGCTACAGCCCTCTACCCAGGATGATGACAGGACTCTGTCTCAAAAAAAAAAAAAAATTAACAGCCCACCCAGGACCCTGGGGCTGGGGAGGTTTGGCTCCTCAGTGTCCCGGCATCAGGCTCAAAGAAGGCAGACAGAAGGGAATATTTCAAGGCACAAGTTTCTTCACCATGGGGATATGGTTCACAGGAGCCCTGGGGGCTGCTGCATTGGCATAGGCACTGCTTCTGACCAAAACTGGCGTCTAAGCCACAGAAAGCAACGCTGGACTATCCGGAGGGTAAAGACCTGAAAACACCGGGGAAGGAACCAAGGACTTTCAAAGCAAAGGAGCTATGGGGAAAGAATGGAACTGAGATTATGGCCTTGCAAAGGCCAGGCTGTTTCCTCTGAGAGGAGGGTGCAAACCTCAAGTTGGATGAGCTGCGGCGTCCTCTCTATGCGTGGTGAGGGAACAGACTGGTGCCGAAGTGGAGCTCTTCATCCTTATTTCAAAAGGAGAAATCTTCCTAGGTGAAAAGAAAAAGCTCTATGGTCCACAAAGGCAGAAGATGTTTACAGATTTTATCCATCTAGGGATGTGGAATTACTTCTTTTGGGTCCCAGAATGGAGGCTGCTCTAGACACCTGGAAGGTGAAGGCTTGGTCCTGGGGGAAGTTTTTGTGGTGAGATAGAGAAATCAGAGCATTCTTCTCTCAAGCACCAAGAACCAAGAAAAAGAATTTGGAGACAAAGTAAACAGACTTTCTGTACTGGAAACTGCTAGGAAGATCAAGCCATTGACTTCAACCTCAGAAAACACAATTGCGGTGAAACTGCCTAATGCAGGATAACAAGGAGCACTCACCAGTGTTCTCAGGAAGTGTTGTGTTTCCACTGTGTCCCTAAGGTAGAAACCCACTTATGCTATGTTCTCAGGATGAATTATCACCATATTTAATACTGTCTTCTGTTTATGCCCAGTAAGGCAAAATAGCCCCCAATCAAGGCTGAGAAAAATCTAAGAAACTGGTAAGGGTAATTTCAGCTAAAACCTGGAAAATGTGAGGTTAAAATTGACTGCTGCACCTAATCACGAATGTATGGAGTGTTTGAATGCTGTTATTTGAAATGATTTTATTTCTATGTCTTCAAAGTCTAAGAAAAGTTGATTGGGAGATTGGAGAATATAACGTTTTTTACTTTCATGGTTTCTATTAATATTAATAACTCGCTATATAATGTCAAAGTAATATTCATATAAAGGAATTGATTGGTTTGATAAAGATAAATTATAAAGCGAGATCTCTTGTTTAACTGCCTTCCCTTTTAACCCCAAGAATGTCTTTCTAGAAGAAATGATCTCTTGGGCGGCGCCAGTGGTTCAGTGAGTAGGGCACCGGCCCCATATATGGAGGGTGGCAGGTTCGAACCTGGCCCCAGCCAAATTGCAACAGAAAAATAGCCAGGCGTTGTAGCGGGCGCCTGTAGTCCCAGCTACTCGAGATGCTGAGGCAAGAGAATGGCCTAAGCCCAAGAGCTGGAGGTTGCTGTGAGCTGTGACGCCACAGCACTCCACCGAGGGCAACAAAGTGAGACTCTATCTCTTTTAAAAAAAAAAAAATAGAAGAAATGGTCTCTTGTGTGAATAAAATTATGCTCAGAAATCACCTGTATATAAAACTAATAATAAAAACGTTTACTATTTAAAAACTTATAACAAGGCTCGGCGCCTGTGGTTCAACGGGCTAAAGCACCAGCCACGTACACCTGAGCTGGCGGGTTCGAATCCAGCCCGGCCCGCCAAACAACAATGACAGCTGCAACCAAAAAATGGCTGGGCATTGGGGAGGGCACCTGTAGTCCCAGCTACTTGGGAGGCAGAGGCAGGAGACTCACTTGAGCCCAGGAATTGGAGGTAGCTGTGAGCTGTGATGCCACAGCACTCTATCCAGGGTGACAGCTTGAGGCTCTGTCTCAAAAAAAAAAAAAAACTTATAACAAATATAAGAATTGTCCTATTTGAATATACATTACTATAAGAAAGAATTTAGAGGCTAAAGTGAATTTCACATATCCTATTTTGAAAAAGTAATTGGTGACATTCAAATATTGTGATATGGGAAGAGCTCCAGAAATTTCTGTTAGTGTCAAAGCACCACAGAGTCAATTGTATTAGCAAAATTCTTTAATATTCTTTTCTTTAACACATTTTTGGCTCAGAAAAAAGATATTCTGTACTCCTGATGCTACTGAAGCCTTCTGGACCAGACAAACTGCCTCTCTCAGGCTCAGCTAATTCCCAGAGATAACAACTTGCCTGCCAGCACGCCTTTGCTATGCAAACCAACCAATCTCCAGTCCTAAGTTCCCAACCATCTTCTTTATCAGAACTCTACAGTCAGAGGCACTATGTCCTCTCCTAATCTCTACAGGGCCAGGACCCAGACCACAAGGGACCAACCCTATAGCCTAGAATCCTTTGAAACCACTCAAATTATCTAGTCCTAAATGTACAACTGACTTTGCTTTGCCGTTCCTTCCCAAGAAAAACAAAATAAAACCTCCACCAGCAGTTCCCATCGGTCTGCCAGTTCACCTCGCTTTCTTATCTCCCTGTGTGGCGTGCCTTGCCGCCCCTGTCTAGGGCAACAAACCTCTTCCTCTGGGCAATAATCTGCGTGTCCGTGCATCTTATTATGTATCTACACAAGACAAACACAGGATACATTTCTAGAACCACTGGTGAAGCGGGCAGAATAGGTAGACCCATACTGAGATGCTGAGTCCCAACCCCAGGAGACAGCCGCTTTTGCGAAGGCATTGCGGGTGCTGGCAGTTTGCTGCTTGATGGCTACTGCTTGTGCTATTTTTTTTACATATTTCCCTGTTTGCCCAAAGAGCTAGAAAAGCTTACTCCTCTCCAAGCTGTCCCGTAAAGTGCCGTGAAGAGTGCCAAGCTGTGTAGGCTGCTGTATATATCACCATAATACATAGTGCCAAGCTGCAGAGGAAAAACAGCAAAACTCTTGGCACTCGACGACCCCGTCTCACTCTCTGCAACTCTAGCATGGCTGCTGGCAGCACAGTTGCATCCCTAAGGTATCCCAACTCCCAGCTCCCCTTATAAAGCTTGCCTAAGAAAGATAAACGCTTGGCCTGGTGCCGTGGCTCACACCTGTGATTCTAGCACTCCGGGAGACTGAATCGAGTGGATTGCTTGAGCCCAGGAATTCCAAACCAGCCTGAGTAAGAGTGAGACCTGTCTCTCCTAAAAGTAATAAAAATTAGCCAGGCATTTGGCAAAAGGATCCCTTGAGCCAGCGAGGGCTCACGCCTGTAATCCTAGCACTCTGAGAGGCCAAGGCGGGTAGATTGCCTGAGCTCACAGGTTTGAGACTAGCATGAGCAAGAGCAAGACCTTGTCTTTAAAAATACCTAGACAGGTCTTCGCCCCTTTTCCCTAACAGCAGTTAGGGTTTCTACTCGGAGAGGGAGAACTGATGCAGGACATTTGGCGCCCTAGCCAGCTCAGCGGAGCTGGCGGACCTGCCGCCTCCTCC
>CAUYRH010138647.1:0-10072 GCA_963574655.1 Perodicticus potto | reverse complement strand
TTTATCATTAAATCATAGCTGTGTACAATAGTGCAATCAAGGGGTACAATGTGCTAGTTTCATATACAATCTTAACTATTTTCATCAAACTGATTAACATAGCCTTCCTGGCAATTTCTCCATTATTATACGAAGACATTTGTATTCTACATTTAGCAAGGTTTGCCTGTGTTTTCTTTGTTTTTTGGTTTTTGGTGGGGTTTTTTTGCAGTTTTTTCCTGGGGCTGGGTTTGAACCTGCCACCTCCAGAATATGGGGATGCCACCCTACTCACTGAGCCACAGACACCACCCTTATTATTCTTATTATTGGATCAAAGTTTGAAAAAATCTTAAGTTAATAGGATATAAGTTGGGCAAAACAATGGATGAAGTTGGAGTAAGGAAACTCCTGTTTGGAAACTAATAATATCTTTTCACTGCTGTGCTGGCCACTTTTTCTTTTTATTTGAAAACTAGGAATCAACCCAGGAAACTGGGATGAACTTTCTTAGAACACAGGAGAGTGTTCTGAAACACCTGGCTTGTGCAGAGCAGTTGGTGGTAGAGCTCAAAGACATCATCAGGCTGAAGGACGTTCAGCTACAGCAGAAAGATCAAGCCTACCAGGTACTATTGTTTCTGTCCTTGCAGAACATTTAGTAAAGCACAGATACCTGTTCATTTACATTTTTCTCTTCATGTAGATTATTAGAGAATCTGGTCCCTGTTTTCCTAATACAGTAATATGATGTCTACTGAACATAACTCTAGTTATATGCTAGGTAAGTGATGAATAAACATTTATGTATTGACTGTCCATTGCAGAATGAAGAAAAAGCTTGTAAGAAAGAAGTAAAAAACCAAAGACTGCACGCTAAGGCTGAAGTCACTCTGTTGAACAAACAGATAGAAGAACTGAAGGCACAACGTCAGTCAGGAGATCCACTCTCCCAGGTATGGTGACTGGGTGGAATGTACATTTTCTCACTCAGAAATGCCTCCCAACATAGCAGAATAGTGAAGCAGATCTGCACTAATCACAGACATTTGAGATGATAAATCATACAGTACTAAATGCTGTCCTTTCTTAGTGAGCTTGGGGTCCAGCTGGAGTAGAGGCTGCACACAGGGAGAAGAAAAATGCTACAGAACCACGGATGTAGAATATCTCATTGTGACCCACACTTGAACAGAAATAAAAACAATTAAATTACAACAGGAAACCAGCACTGACAGAAGCATTTAGAGAGGAGAAATACGTCTCTTTTGGAGGCATTTAATCATTGGTTAGAAGATTAGGAGACCTCTAAGGTTTATTCCAGCTCTGAAATCCTTCATTTCAGTTACACTATACAGAATGTTCTGTGTCCTCCACAGCTTCATGGGTTCTTGTGTGCGTGAGTTAGATTACCGTGGATTCCATGGAGAGAGGCTTTCTAGTCTACAACTGCTACCACTAACACAGCTTAAGACTGGGGACACAGAGGGGAATAAGGGCAGTCCTACCTTTTGAGGATTAGAGCATTGACCTAATATGCACTTTCATCATCTTTCCTCTGTGGTTACAGATACTCATGTTCAGCCAGCTATTTGGAGAAGCAGAGACTTCAGTCTTGTGGAGAGTTTGGCACATGGAGGCAGGGATATCACATGTGCACATTATGGTTGTTGAGCATAGATTTCACCTGCATAAGACGCCTTTGTATTTTCTCAATTTTCCTCTGCTTTACCCTTTCACCCAGTAGTATTCTTATTCTCAATTTGCTTTATTCTTGTGAAGTAGGCTTTAATAATTTATCTAGGCCTGACCCTTGGGGTCCCTACTTAGCTTTCCAGTACCCAGGTTAGTAATGTTTTGCTTTGTTTTCTTTTGGAATTTTTAAGGGTTTAAAACATTTCTTTTTCTGAGTTGATAACCTTATTTACTTTACAAAGTATATCTGTAAAGCTCTTCTCAAGCTTGGTGCCTATAGCTCAAGTGGCTAAGGCACCAGCCACTTACACCAGAACTGGTGGCTTCAAATCCAGCTCAGGCCTGCCAAACAACAATGACAACTGTAACCCCAAAATGGCCAGGCATTCTGGTGGGTGCCTATGGTCTCAGCTACTTGGGAGGCTGAGGCAAGAGAATCACTTAATTTCAAGAGTTGGAGGTTGCCGTGAGCTATGATGCCATAGCACTCTACCCAGGGTGTCAGCTTGAGGCTCTGTCTCAAAAAAAAAAAAAAAAAAAAAAACTCTTCTCAAATAATTTATTCGTCATGATTCTACTTTCCTTGCTGTTCAGTTTTTTCTCTGACAATTCTCCCCACCACCAGCTGTGGTAACACCCACCTCTCTCCCCATGTTGGTTTGTTCCTTTAACTTCCCCATAGCTATGTTATTGGCTTTTGAACTTAACTTTTAGCTCCGAGACCTTAACCTAAGCAATGTGAATCAGCTCATTTCCTTCTGTTAAATAAATGATTTCTAAACTGCAGCAATCAGTTATAGCAAAATTTCAACTACCATACACCCAACACAGGGCTAAGTATTCTGTGGGAAATGTAATTGAAGAAATGATAGCAACTCTGATATGTTATGTTAAATAAAATGCAAACTTATTCTTTGCCTTTCCAGTGAATAGTGCTAGGTTTCTTTTGGGAGGTCAATTCAGTAGAGAGGCAGCATCTCAGCTGAGAAGCTCTCAGTCTAAGAGATTGTGGGAAAAACAAACAAGAAGATTACTGAAAGGATTGGTTTTCCACTCTTTTCTGATAGTTTTCTTCTCAGGTGGCAGGTGTAGTTTCCTGAACTCTACCCTTGGTTCTTCAAAGTAACAAGACTGTGATGTTTGAATCAGAGTTTTGTTCTATATGGCAGTGATTGGTTTTGCTGTTAGAAAAGAAGCCATTAAAATGGGACACTCAGTGCCATGTTTCTCAAGTTTCCCTTCCCAGCATTTTCCTGCTTTAGTTGCTCTCTGTTCTTTTCATATGGCTTTTTTCTGTCTTATCCACAGTAAAGAGCTGTTATCTGTTGGACGGTGATTCTAATGGGAGTTATTTGGCCATACTCTAACTGGGGAACCCTAGGATTCTTTACTTGTGGTTAGGTCAAGTGGTTTCTCTTGCTTTCACCAGTTGTAAAGGGAAAATTAGAGCAAAAGATTAAATATATATTAATTGTAATACTGTTTTTTTTTGTTTTTTGTTTTTTTTTTAGACAGAGTCGCACTTTATCACCCTCAGTAGAGAGCTATAGCATCATAGCTCACAGCCACCTCAAACTCTTGGGTTCAACAGATCCTCTTGACTCAGCCTCCCATGTAGCTTGGACTACAGGCACCTGACACAAAGCCCAGCTATCTTTTAGGGATGGGGTCTTGCTCTGGCTCAGACTGGTCTCGAACCCATGAGCTCAGGCAATCCACCCACCTTGGCCTCCCAGACTGCTAGGATTATAGGTGTGAGCCACTACACCAGGTCTTAATTGTAATTCTTATAATGAAATGACTTTATCTCTTGCATTTTCTGCTTGAATAGAATTCTACAGAGGAAGAGATGAAAATAAAAATTAAACTCCAGGAGGATGATTTAATTACCACTTTGGAAGCTGAGCTTAATGCAGGCACAGGCAGAGCAAGCTTCCCAGGTAGGGGTGTGATGTTACTTCGTAATTATTAGGTGAACAAATAACTAAAGCCCAATGCATTATTATATAACAAATATATTTTTATAGATGCCCAGTGGGTACTTCTTCATTTATAAGTGTCCTTCTCTCTTCCTGCCTCCCTTTCCTTTCCTCTCTTCTTCCCTTCCTCACTTACTTTTTTCCTTCTTCCCTCCCTCCCTCTTTTCCTTCTTTCCTTCCTGTCTAATAATTTTATTACCAGATTCACTGATGTGTGTAATTTGGGTTTGATACTTGTAAGTACTCCAGTATGCTATTTCAATATATGATTTCACAAATTTTTATTGCATAATAGTTTTCATGAGTTATGTAGTGTGTAGTAATATGTGATCTTTTCCCTTGTTCTGGTTTTCTTCCTTGGGGATTTCTATTATCCATATGTTTGGTCTTTGATGATCTTCAGTATTTATCAGTTTTTCTGGGTTATTTTAATCTATTTTTTAATAAAAATTTTTTTTAAGCCTCTTAGGTTTTTAGCCTTTATTCTGAAAGTATTTTTTCTTTGATAGCAAGTTTTTCATGAGTTCTAGCACTTCATGTCTGAGTTTTAAAATTCTGATTCATGTTTTTCTCTCATGTCACATAATTTTAAGAATATCAAAAAATTGTTTTTGAAATAGATTGCAATTTTTCATTTGAGGTATGCCTCTAGTATGCTCTTATTACATGTAAGCATGTTATTCTGCTTCTTCATCATTTTCTTGAATTTGTAAAGAAAAGGCATGGATTTGTTGTGCAGGCTAAGTCCAAGATCATGGGCTGTACCTGATTAGGGTCTTCTTGTTGGTGGGGGCTCTCTGTGCAGCTCCAGAGGGATGTGGGCATTAATTACAAGGTGAGGAGACTGACCTGTGCTAATGTGCCAGCTCATGTCTCTCTGCCTGTTCTCATAGGGCCACCTGTTCCCTCCAGTGGTAGCCACGAAGTCATTCACCTGTTAATCCATAAATGAATTTATCCATTCCTGAGGTCATATACTTATGATTTGGTAACCTCTTAAACCCCTCCTTCCCTCGTACTGCCACACTGGGCATTAAGTTTGAGTTTGAGTTATGGAGGGGACATGCCAACTCCAGCATTCCACCCCTGGGCCTGTAAAACTTATCCACTTCTGACATACAAATACATTCTTTTCATGTTCATGGCCACAAAGTATTAAGTGACTGCAGCACTAGCTGAAAAGTACAAAGTCCTGTCTGTGAGCCTATGAAATCCAAACAAGTTATATCCGTCCAAGATACAATGACAGGCAAGCATAATGGACATGTTCCCATTCAAAAGGGAGAAATAGGGAAGATGAAAGGGGTGACAGGCCCAAGTAGCTGAGACCTAAGAGAGCAGATATTGGGTCTAAATGCCCCAGAATAATCTCCTTTGACTCTATATCTATCATTGTTTCCAATATTCTGGTGGGGGCTGGGTCCCCAAGGACTTGGGCAGTCCTATGCCTGTGGCTTGGCTGGGCCCAGTCGATGCAGCTGTCCCTGGTTGGTCTTGATTGTTCTGTGGTTGTGGGAAGTTGGTGGCAGTCCTGGTACCATAGTTCAACTGGGCATTACCCTAGTAGAGACTCTTGGCAGTGGCTTTGTCCCCACAACTTCAATAGATATTACTTGGATGGGGCCTTTCCCTCGCAGTTCCAACCCCACACTTCTGCTCACCATGGCTGTATTTGGGGTTCTCTACGATGGTTTATTCCCTAAGATGAATCTGTCTGGGCTTCCTTGGTTTCAGTGTTATCATTTGAGATTCTTTGCAGCCTTCATAGCTCTTGCTTTCTGCAAGGCTGCAGAATTAACACCATCTGGACATTCCCCAGGGTTCATAACTCATAACTTCTGGAGGTGGTGCATGAATGCACCTAGGTCCACTTGGAACAGCCAGGACATCTGTGATGTGGGGAGCAGCATTTTGAGGTGGTGCATGGAAGTAGTGTCCTTAGCCTATTCTCAGAAACCATTCTGTCCTTCTAGTCCTCTTAGCCTGTGCTGTGAGGGGAAGCTTAGAAGCTTTCTGAAATGCCTTTGAAGTGTTTATTTTGTGTTGTATTGACTATCAATATCTGGCTCTCTTTTAGCCATGCTAATCTCTTTAGCAAGTGGTGACTTTACACTCTTGGATTCCTCTGGTGAAAATGCTCTATCATTCTCTACCACATGGCCCAGCTGTAGTTTCCAATCTTTTCTCATTTCCCTTTTCTCCAGCAGATGGCCGTAAGCACTTGGAAGTAATCATGAGGCAGCCTGAGCACTTGGCTGATAAGAAATTTCTTCTACCAGATTCTAGGGTTCATCACTCAATTCAGCCTTCCACAAAGTCCTCAAGCATGGTTCAGTCAAGTTTATTTCCAGCTTATAACAAGGATGGCTTTGACTCCAGTTTCCAATGCTTTCTTCCTGTACTCCACCAGAATAATATTCACTGCTGAGATTTCCATCAGTGCTCTGGTCACAACCACTTAGCCAATCTCTAGGGAATGACAAACTCTTCCTAGCCTTCTTGTCTTCTCAGCCCTCACCACAATCTAGGATTTTTCTAGCCTGCTCCTCCAAATTCCTCCACTCTCCGTCTATTAACTAATATCAAACCACTTCCACATTTTTAGATATTACCAGCAACAACCCACTTCTTAGGGCAAATTTTCTGTGTTAGCATGTTTTCCATTGCTTATAACAGAATACCTGAAACTGGGTAGTGTATAAAGACAAGAAATTTTTATTTTACAGTTATGGATGCTAAGTCCAAGGTCAAGGTTACACATGTAAACAATCTCTTTTTTCAGTCTCTTTTATTGTTATCCTGCTTTGTTTTCCCCTTAGTGTGGAAGCTCTGATGCATTGGTTATGAGAATTCAGCTGTTTTAGTCCTTCCTAATGTGAACGCCATGCATTCGCCCAGCATTAAAGAACATGAAAGCTCTGCTACCATTCTTAAATCAGTCACCTGTGCATTCCAACAACTACATTGGCTATCTGGGGGGTTTCCTGTTCTCAGGGCCATCAGATCTCATTCTTTCCTGCCTTCTTTTTCTTCTACAGATTATTTTTCCTTTCTTTTTTTTTTGCTTGTTCCTGTTCTGGTTGAGACAGAGTCCAACCCTATGTCCTGAGCAGAAAGCAGAGGCATCATAGCTCACCACAACCTCAGACTATAGTAGGCAGCCTGCTGTCTCAGTCTCTCGAAGACACTGGGCTTGCAGGTGCTCACTGTGGCACCCAGCTGAGTTTTTATATTTTTCATGAGTCAGGGTCACACTCTTGCTCAGACAAATCTCAAACGCCTGACCTCAAGCAATCCTGCCTCAGCCTCCCACTGTGCTTCGATTACAGGCGTGAGTACCCTGCCTGGGTCTTCTACAGATTTTAGTACCTTGCAGATCTTATGGATTTTGGTGGTTGGTCCACCTACTTGGATTATATTTTAGGGTTTACATGGCCATCTTCCCAATTTTATTATAAATACTTTTCATAATTTTTTGGCTTTACTATCTGGTTGTGCTATCTCTATGTGAGGGTTCAGAAAAATGGAAAAGTTGCAGTTCCTGCTTCTGTCTTGCTTTGATCAATAAATTTTGATGACTCCTTTTTGAAAACCACAATATATGCAATTCACTTTTGTATTACATGGAAAGTAAAGGGAAGTTGGATAGGTATTGAGGGCAAATAACAAAGGAAGCTGAAGGAATTAAGAATGTTAATTCTTTTGCTTAATTGTTTTTCCTTGTATGTCTTCATTTCAATGAGACTTCTGCAGAAGTAGAAGAACTTATGATACTAAACCAAGGGCTCTAGGAGAAAGAGGGACTCAATGAGGCTTTGAAAGCCCAGCTTAGCCACAGACAGGCAGAACAAGCCGTGCAGGTTGGATTGGAGAACACCTCGTAAAACTAGGATAAAGTACTGCGAAGTCCAGTGGGTTTGGACTAGGTTATAAATTCAACAACTTGCTTTATAAAGTCTTAGTACATAACAGTAGCTAGAGTGTTACTATAGAAATGAGAAGGGTGAACAGTAGAAGAAATCACAAGGAAGGGAGGTGAAAAAATTCAGAGTGCTAATTCTTTTGCTTAATTGGTTTTCCTTGTATATCTTCAGTATAAGGAGACATCTGTAGTCAGGGAACAATCTGTATTCCTAAAGCGATTGCTCCAGGAGAAGGAGAAATTTATTAAGGCTTTGCAAGCCCATGTCAGCCAGACACAGGCAGAAGAAGCCACACAGGTAGGGATGGAGAACACATCGTAAAATTAGGATAAAGAACCATGAAGTCCAGTGAGTTCAGACATGGTTATTAATTAAACAACTCACTTTTTAACGTCTTAGTACATAACAGGAGGTAGAGTTTTACAGTGGAAATGTAAAGGGTGAATAGTACAAGAAAGCACAAGAAAGGGAGGTGAAAGAATTCAGAGTGTCAATTCTTTAGCTGAATTGTTTTTCCTTTTCTGTCTTCACTATAAGAAGACATCCACAATCATGGAAGAACCTGGATTGCTAAAGTGACTGCTCAAGGAGAGGATGAAACTTAAGGCTTTGCAAGCCCAGCTCCCCCAGACACATGCAGAACAAGCCACACAGGTAGGGGTAGGGAACACCTCGTAAAATTAGGATAAAGAACCATCAAGTCCAGTGGGTTCAGACATGGTTATTAATTCAACAACTCACTTTTTAAAGTCTTAGTAGATAAAAGTAGCTACAGTGTTACAATGAGAACACTCTAGAAATGAGAGGGATGTGTTACAACCTAGAAATGAGAAGGGTGTGTAGTAGAAGAAAACAGCAGCTGTGTAGTAAGTAAGTGTGTCATTAGGGAACACCAGAAAACCTCCCAAAGTGTCATTTATTTTGGCAAATTTGCTATAGCTCTTCAATGGCTATTTCTTAGCTCCACATGTCCACCAATGATTGACCACCCACCCACATATTTTGTCTTGTGAATGTCTTTGAACCATGAAAGATTTTTTTGTGAAGTGCTTCTGCACAGAGTTAATCTTACCATCAGGAGGTTACTTTCCTGGTTGCTCTGGTGTCACCTACCACACATTTGCTGATTTCTTCTACTACACACCTTTCTCATTTGTACTGTAACACTCTAGCCACTGAGGCATTCTGAATAAGTGTCAACACAAGCAGGAATAAGAAGGATTTTCAGAGGGAAAGAGGTTGCTGTGAGTGTCATGGTCAAGAAATGTTACATGGAAAGGTGGGAGAGGGGCAAAACCATGATGACTAGATAATATTCCAGACAAGCTTGAGAAAAGGTATTTCAGTCACGCAACCTGTGCAAAGTCTCAGGAAGGAAAACGAATATGGGACATTTACAAGAAAGAAGGTTAGATTGTTTGGCTAATGAAAGATTCCAATGCTTACTTGAAACACAAGATTCCAAATTCATCATGAGGAGGTCAGAATTCAGATAATCAATAATTTGAGAGTCCTACCAGAGAGTCCAGGTCAATTCAAGGCATCAGAAACTGAGTAATCAACAATAGTGGAAGGACCAATGCAAAACAGACTAGTGAAGAGCTAGGCAGCATGCTCTACCCTCCATCTGAAGGAAATGAATAGGTGCCCGTGCACACACACAACTTAAAAACAGATGGAAGCATTGATACTAAGCAGCTGGTTATCAGTCCATTTATTTTCATTTCATTCTCTTAAAGCCAGTTGCAACTGAGCATGATCTAAAAGTATGCAAGTAATGACAGGTAAAAACATCTGTCTGGGGAGGTGGTTTATGTTTAGAAACACATCAAATTCTTTGGGAGAATCAATTCTTTGAAAGTAAGACTTGGAGGCAGCACCCGAGCTCAGTGGTTAGGCTGCTGGCCAATGGGGCTGGTGGGAAATAAATTAATTCACTGGGCACCATAAACAAAAGTTTCCAGCTACTGCTCCAGAATTGTTTTCCCTTCTTGTTCAAAAAAATTTTGAGTTTTCTTCCTTTGAAAGAACACATGTTGTTACTTCTGCTGTTGTTTAAAAAAAAAAGGTCTTCCCTAAGAAAATTAGATCTTTAGAAGTCAGGACAGTTAGCTAAGCACAGCTTATAGTGAAAGAGTTCTTAGGATAATGCTTACCCTCTCCTCTGTTTCAGTTTTCTGAACTACTTGAGGAGAAAAATGCTCTTGGCCTTCAACTGCTTGGTACTATGCAGGTCTTCTGCAGGTCGCCAGCCAGTTCACCCAGCACCATTTGTTAAATAGGGAGTCTTTTCCCCACTGTATGTTCTTAATTGGTTTGTCAAAGATCAAACAGCGGTAGGTAGTTGGATTTATGTCTTGGTTCTCTATTCTGTTCCAAATATCTACCTCTCTGTTTTTGTGCCAGTACCATGCTGTTTTGATCACTATTGATTTATAGTACAGTCTCAGGTCTGGTAGCATGATCCCTCCTGCTTTGTTTTTATTTCTGAGTAAT
>CAUYRH010138646.1:0-14226 GCA_963574655.1 Perodicticus potto | reverse complement strand
GTTAGACAGAAACGTTAACAAAATCTTTTGCCTTGTCTCTATTAAAATGGTCTGAAAAGGTAATTTTTGTGCTCTCTGCAAGGTGGAGATAAGCAGTGGCCAGTATTTCGTGAAGGTCATTATCACTGGATCGAGTTGATTCAGGACAAGGCGGCCCTATGACCTGCCAGCTTGGCCCTGGTGGTGCTGATGCTGTGGCAGATGGAGGAACAAGCTTGCTGGAAGGGCCGGTCAACTGCGGGGGAGACACTGGCACCTTGCTGTTTCCTCCTCATGTTCTTCTGGCTAGCCCATTTCATGGAAGGGGCCTTGCTGTCTTCTCCTCCTGCTCTTCTGACTGGCCAATGCCATGTCAGTTTCCAGGCCTGAGTCTTCACTGGACAGCTGGCTGTAACTGATGAAGACACACGCCCTAAGAGTCAACATTGAGTTCCGGCAAAACAACCCCCTGGGACTATATAAACCTCTGAGCAGAGAGCTCCTTGGCTGGACCTTGGAGAGGGAGCAGGAGAGCTTGTTCCCCTTCTGGGTCCTCTCTGCCAGGAGGTTTGGTCTAGTAGTTGTTGTAATTCTGTTTTTGTAGATAAATCCTGACTTACCACTACACCTGCGGTCTGTGGATTCCTTCTTCGAGTCGCCAAGACCAAGAACCTGGAACTCTGGTATGAGAGTGATATCCTGGAAGTTTGGGGGCTCCCCTTGCTCTCCACTCAACAGTCAGCTCTTCCTCCTCAACACCAGTCCTGCTGACCACAGCAGCCCCCAAGCTCAGCACTGGACACCACAGGAGATTCCTCAACCTCGTAGTAAACCCACTCCAGTTGCAGTATACATACAGTTTCTCAGATTCCTCTTTAATTACTAACTTACTTACCTATGCCCAGTGTTCAAGGAATTTTGTTACTGAATTATTTTCTAATTCTTCAACTTGTGATTCTTCTACTTTTCCCACTTCTGCTACAATTACATAACGTTTTATATATCAAATTCCTCATTCCATAACATTGATACTGGCTCTGCTTCCCTGGATCAATCCTGTCTGATACATTTATCAGAACTACAGCTGTGGTGTCACTGCACAGTGATCTAAGGTATTTTATAATGCATCAATCGTAAAGAAACTGTTAGTGAATGTGGGAAGGCAATGATCATATTGTTTTGGGAGAATGAAAACAAGGTGGACAATGTGGTATACACAGAAATGTTTTGTAATATTTTGTCTATTTAATATGGAAAATGGAAGACACATCTAACCCAGGACTGTTGTGGGTTGGAAACCAAAGGATTTTTCATTCTCAGCTCCTCCAGAAGGATTAGAAAAATACTTTTCAAAGGGAAAGCTTCAGAAAAAAAAAATAAATAAATAAAAGAAAAGAAGATCAAATCCAGGGTATCAAGGTAAACTCAAGTGCATAGGTTGAGAAGATTATATTAATCATCTTAGTTAAAGCACCAACAACAACTAAGGTCTTGCACCATGAACTTCTTTGGATATGTGAAGATATTCCAAGGATTACAAATTACTCAATATATAGTACCCTTCCTCAGTGCCCAATGTAGGTAGTGGTTTATGTCAAAAGAATTAGCTTTATGGTTTTTGTCTAAAGGAATAAATACCAATAAGATTCATGCATAAAAGTAACCCATAAAGATTTTGGAAAAAAGATTACAGAATAAATCCCAACTTTTTACTAAATCACCAGCTTGGACTAAAAGGGACAGAAACAGTTTAAAATAAAAAAGAAAGACTGGGGACACCATAGGATAGAAAAGAGGCTGAGAAAGTTATTCCATTAAAGGATAAGCCTTGTCTTTCTGAGAGGAAAATATCTCTAAGGATCAAAATGTTGGAGCAAGGTACCGAAAAACCTATTCCCAAGAGTCAGAACTTTGTCCTAATCAATGCTTATGACCTCCTCATAAAGCAGAGGGAATTGGCAAGGTGCCTGACCCAGTTTCAAAATTATAATGTGAGGACCGATATGTGCTTTCAATTTTTTTTTTTTTTTTAAGATAAGTACCTGCTACAGAAGACCTGTCTCTGTCTCTCCTGGCCTCAGTGGTGGCTGCCAAAGTGTTATGTCTACATGCTAATGGCTGGATACTGTGAATATTATACATTTTGTATATCGTAGAAAAAACTATGATTAAGTTAAGGGTATTGCGAGAAGGAGCGGAGCTTAATGTCTGTTATCTGGGTGTGCTGAAAATGCCAACATATGTGTCCTATAAACAAGATAGATGGAGACACCAGAGGGAGACTGTGGAGGTAATGGTGGTGCAAAGTCAGGCAGAAGGAGACCCAGGCCAAGTCAGGGAACGTCAGTAACACCAAAGGCTGAAAGAGTCAAGTACAAATTCTCTCGAAGAACCCTCAAAGGAAGCAAATAATTCAGACTTCTGGTTTCCACAACTGTAAAAGTATGAATTTATGTTGTTTGAAGCCAGCAAGTTTGTAGCAGTTGTTGAGGGAGCCGCAGGAAACTAATATGCTATCTTACATTGTGTACTAGATGTGGGGTTATTTCAGATCCCTTTTGTAAGTCACAGTTCTTCATTTAAAGATCCACATGCAAAGGCTTGATTTAGATGATTACATTTTATACCTATACTGGAGGTAGGTGTAGGTCTAGTGCCATGGTTATATGAAAGTTCTAACATCTTAGGGTGTATTTTGCATTTGGAAATTGTATTAATATTTGTAACCAAATGACTTTATGCAGCAAATTAAAGATGGCATGGAATTCTTGCCATCCTCCAATCTGGAGTTGAAGTCTATTTCTCCTTCTCTTGAAGTATGACATTGACATTACAATTGCTAATTTCCTAGAAAAAGCTTCCATTATTTGTTACCTACATTCTTGATATTTTAGGCTGTTTCCTTAGTTATTTTCCTTCCTATTTAACCTGTCTGTTGAATAAACAAATTTAGTGAAAATCAGATAAGGGCACTTTTTTGGTGGGTTTGCAATTGAGTCTTGGAGAAAGTAGGCACAAGATTTCCCACCCGCGTGCACACGCAGTACAAAATGACAAGTAGGATATATGAAAGGTGGCACTCGATGTTCTAAAATCATGTGGTGAGAAAATTGAACTTGCTTATGGAGATCAGGAAGGCTTTTTTTTTTTTTTTTAAACTGGGAATGTGACCCTTATGATTAATGATCCAAATTTATCTTGGTAAAGACAAAAGAAAAAAGAACTATCTAAAAAGGGAGTAAAAAGACAGACCAGTAAATCCACAGATCTATAGACAGTGAGGACGAAGAAAGCAAGGGATAACATGATACAGAATGGGGCCGGATAAGCTATTTAGGGCACAGACTCAGAGGCCTTTGAAAGACATGTTGGGAAACTTTAAAAATGAAAGCGATGAGAAACTGTGAAGGGATTTTAAACTAAAAGTGAAGCACAGGATGAGATTTGCTTTATAGAATAGTGATTTTATTTCACTGAACATATTATTTACAGTTCTTTCAATTTAATTAGGTGAAAGCTGATGGCAATCTGATATGCTGTTACAAAAAGAAGTCTAGATTCTAGAAGTACTTAAATGTTAGGGGAGAAAACTCTTAATTACCCAGATAATTTCGGTAGATTAAGATCACAAGAATATTTCCTACCATTAGTACAGTTATTATTCTGATAAAATCAATTCCCATTAATTGAAACAGCTAGAACATTTTGCAGAATTTATGATTTGAATTTTCCTTTTAATTTAGTCTAATTCTTAAATATGTAATTTCTAAATGGTATAACAACCAAACTGAGAAAAATGTAATGTTATAAAAATAAAATAATTTAAGTATTAAAAGGATATTAAAAATTAAACATTTATTCTAAGGGTAAATAGGAAAATATAATTTATTTAACTGAACATGTTCTTGAATTTGACTGATACAATTTATTTCACCAGTGATTAGAGTAAATTCTAAATAACTAAAATTTTGGAAAATTTTACTACTAATTTAACATGAGTGTTAGAAAAAATGAATGCATTCATGATTACACCATAAATTCTAGTGATATTTTAAGCATTTTATGATAATAAGTGATTCAGTCTCAATTTTCTCTTACTTTAGAGAGGATGTAAATTTAGTTTTTGAGGTCTCCTAAGGATAAAATTATTAAAAACATATAGATACTGACTGTATGTTATTATTTACAAATTTTAATTTTAACCTCTTGTAAATTTATGTATATAATTGTTTTCCTTAGTTGTTGGGACAATTAACTTAAATACTAAGTATTTTTAAAATTTCAAAATCTATGAAAATGACAAAATACAGTAAGGTCCACAAGGAATTGTTATGTACAATACATTTTTACAGGTGAAGTTCTGTCACCAAATTATGGTTTTAAGCCATCTTCATGGAAAAAAGAACAGATTAAATTACTAAATAAAATGATTGTGTGAGTGAATTTTTTTGTTATTATTCAAAGTTGTGAAGCTTTACAAAAACTAGAATGCCAAGACTCCTTATTAAAATTTCCACCTCTGAGTTCATATAATTGCTAAACTTTAAACAGTTCTTTCCCTCAACCTTTTCTTCAAGCATATGTGTGAATCTTACATCAGATAAACAAATAATGGGGATTTTTTTATCACATGAAGATTGATGCAAAGTTCAGTCAAATTTCATTTACTGCTTTATTCAAATTAAATTTTTAAAATGTTTCTATTAAATATTAGTCTCATTAGTATTGTATCTAATTAAAATCACCATGAAACAAAGACATACACATGAAATAATCCTAGTCTTAGGTAAAAGATTTGCCTTTTCCACTAAAAAATAAGAATTATCATACCATAAGAAAATAGGTAATTATGAATTGATTCATGGAACTTAATAAACTTTATTATGTCTTAAAGAATCCTGAATATATATGTATATCTCATGTATATGTGTGTGTGGGGGGAGGAGTATATATGTAATTTCATTTGATCGATAAAAATTGTTTTAACTTAAAAATCTTGGGATACAGGGCAGCACCTGTGGCTCAAGGAGTAGGGCACCGGCCCCGTATACCAGAGGTGTCAGGTTCAAACCTGGCCCCAGCCAAAAACAAACAAACAAACAAACAAAAAAATCTTGGGATACAATTGTGGGAATAATTTAATAGCAAAGTAATTTAAAAACAATTTTTCTCAAATTTTACTGCATATTTTGATTGCTAAATTATATTAAAAATTATTAATAAAAATTTTGGGAAGTTCTCATAACATTTAGTTTTGGCAATGTTGAAAATCAGTAAAAAAATCTGACATGTTTGAAAATATGATAATTCTCTAAATTAACACGTGCTATTGGTATGATAGCATTTTATGTAATCTAGTGATAAATAATCAGGGTGAGAAGGTAGAGAAAATCTAACATTCCATTTAACCTTGTCATGGTAATAAATTCAAAAATATTGCAACACTGTCCATAGAAAAATTAGAAATTTAAATTTAATGCCAGATAAATGAGAAATTTGTATGATGGCCATGCAGCTATAGCACATTTATGAAAAAATAAATAGCAATTATTAAAATATTTATATAAAAATATTTTATTAGTTTACAATTAAAGACTTTTACCAATTTTTTTTTTTTATTTTACAAGATAGGGTCTTTTTTTCTAAATGAGGGAAATACAAACTTTTTGGCTCTATCACATTTGTGTGTATCAGTGTCAGCAAAAGTCAGAATCTGGCAATCAACTTGATTTACACACAAGAGCAGCTTTCACAGTGGTAATTGTGTCTCCACTGGCAATGCAGCCAGGCATATGTTGTGGGTGACCTATGCTATTTTCTAATATGTGTTCCCACATTTTTATTAGAGTATTAGAAATTTAAAAGAAACATAGTCATTCTGGATAGTATCTTCACTTTTCTGTGAAAAATATACCTTTTTAAATTTTGGTTTAATGCCCTTGTCCACTCTTCATGAAATTATAAATTAATTCCAATTCCAAAGAAAAAGAAAGCCCTATCTGGAAGACTTTTAATTATTTCTAAATGCTTCTGTAGCATATAAATGCTAAACTGTGAGACTTTTCCATTTATGGGCTGTGAGAAATAAACAGCTGGGATAAACAGCAGGCATTTCAAGATATTTTATTTATTTCTCAGCAGAAGTTTAAGCATATGTCATAATGATGGCATTTACATCATAATATATGTTGCTTCTTACAGCTCTGCAAACCCATCAGAATCTGCGCAAATGACTGCGGAATGGTAGAAAAAGAAGAGTCTATCAAACAGACTTCCATCTGCTTCAATTTCAAAAGTTCAACCTTTATTATAAACTAAGCAACTGAAAATCAAAGTTCTGAAAACTTAATTGCTTTCCTTAAATCTTAGTTTCACTTCAACTTTAAGAATGATCTAATATGCCATGATATAGGGATTTACATTTCCTGGTATATTTTCTCTTTCCTCAAAATCTTACTGCCTTTGGGTCCTGATGTATAATCAATGACATTTATCATGATGGAGAGAATATATACTGCTTAAGATCAAATGGTCAATATTCTGTTAACTCCCGAAAGAGGCCATTTGTTTGAGAATTCATTTGGTAGCAAAAGAGATTTTGTAGCTCTGGTTAGTATATTCAGAGCAGGTCTTGGAGAGTTGACCACATGGAGAGCGGTCACAGACCAGAGACAGGGTAGGGTAGGATTTTATTGTCATTGTCTTGTGTCAAAAAGAAGAGGACGTGGAAAATTTGTTCTTACCAGTTCAGAGGATTACAGAGAGGAAGGAATTGATAATTTTTTGCAAATATTTTGCATTTACTATGTTTCACTTAGATTTTTAGAAGACAGCCACCCATGAGGGTCTTGAAATGTGCTGCAGTAACAGATGATGTGACAGGGTGAGACAGTGATTCTGAGCAGCACTTCTCCTGCCTAACCATGAACTGTTCACTTCGTGAAAGAAACCTACTTGTCATGTGTTCTGAGGCTGAGCAATAGGAAAACAAGCTCAGTGGCTATTTCTTGGGGGTGTTTTTGTTTGTTTGTTTTGTTTTGTTTTTTCCTAAACGTGGTCATTGTAATGTATAAATGGCTCTCTTAGATAAAGAATTCTGGGCAGTTCACCTGCACACAAACCAAAGGAAAGTCATAGCTAGAAATGTGGTTTAGACACATAACTCCAAGAAGAATCACAGTGGGGTCAAGCCACTATAGACAGTCCTTGAATTATCAAAAGTGTCCTGTGTCATAGCATTTATGAGTAGATGACAAGAGAAGGCCAAACCTTATGGTAGAAATTAACAGCAGTTCCCAATGAGCCCCAGACCTACTGATCTCGAGCAAACATGATCAAGGAATCTAGCCTAACACCGTCACCTGCCACGTTCCTAGAATATTAAATATTACCTTTCTAAAAAAATTATTGGAATGAATACTAAACATATCAAACAATATCTACTTACATATGACATCTTAATCTAAGAAGGTTAGGAAATCTATAGACGCTAAAGTGTAAAATAAATTTAGCATTTCTGTAATTTGTAATGTAAGCGATAAAATACAGTAGTATGTTTGTACTTGTGACTTTTTCCCCAATAGTAATCACAGTTTCATATTTTATTACAGTTGTTGCAGATATGAAAAAGTATCATCGACAATCACCACTGCTTCAAAGTTAGAGCAATTATTATTGCTTGCTTCCTCTAGCTTCTACTATACTTCATTGATAAAGAGTAAAGTAGTATTTTTGTTTTCCATAAGAATTTTTACTTACTTTCTCTGTGTCAGAAAAATTGGGGCTTTGAAAAAATTAGATCATTAAGGTTATTAAAAATAAAGGTATTAAAAAAACCCCAAAATAAACTATATTTTTTAGTGTGAGTGAACTTGTAGCTACAGAAAGTAATTATCTCCATGCAAACATAGAAATCTTCACACCTAGACAACGTGTATTTATTGACAAGATGGAATATATTTCTTTATTAATAGGTCCTACAAATTTCATACTTGAACCGAATTCCTAGTGTCATTCTCCCCCCCCCCCACACCCCCACAGTTTTTTGGGTGGGGCAGGGTTTGAGGATGCCACCTCCGGTATATGGGGCTGGTGCCCTACTCCTTTGAGCCACAGGTGCTGCCACTTAGTCTCTCTTAATAAACAAAGTTATTATAAGATTACCCAATATCTTAAAAAAAAAGCAAAATAGGTAAAGTGTTCTAATAGAATTTTAGACTATTCAATAATGATCGGTAAAAGAACATTTACAATAATATCTGAGCCTTTCGCCAGTGTGAAAGCTATAATGAGTGGAAAATAAGCCATTAAACTGCTACTTATTAGGGTGATCTTCAGGTCACATCTGTAATATTTTGAATAGAGAATTCTATAATATGCTGAATAGAGAATAATTTTATTAATCATTATAAACATTTTTAAAAATAATTTATGTCTAAAATTGGCCAATGCATGCAATTTGTAAGCTAATTTTACTGATTAAAAATGTGCATTAGAAGAAATTTGCTTCTGTAAGCAACATCTGAATATATTTATAAAGGGGTAATTATGTTCAAAAATAATCTACACATTGGTCCTAGTTGTTAACTATTACATGATATGTAACTAATATGAGGTATAACCAAATATACATTGGACTAATCCCAAACACTTGAATCTTTGCCATTTCTGAGGATCCTTTAGTAATGTTTTAGGCATTGCATATTAATTGAGTAATATTTGCCTTAAGGACATCATTTTTAAATACAATGATATTGATGTTTACACTTCTTTTTAAATGCTTACATTTCTAGAGGAGATTGCATCAATTCCACCAACTGTTGCTTATGACCATTTGGTCTCCTGATTCGTCTGTCTTTCCAAGGTTATATCTCCTAAAAACAATATTCCAAAGAAGTGCTTCCTTTCCCTGGCCATAAACCTTGTACTTAACAATAATACCCTTTGTTTCATGTTTTGGCTTATCTTTAAAGCAGACTATCTTTATCAGTCAGAGTCCTTGAGATTGTAATTTAGATTTTTTTTTTCAAAATTATAGACCTGTGACATATTGGAAATACCAGCAAAACTCAAATTTTGGGGAAAAAAGAATTACTCAAACCCTGCATATATAGTGTATTGGGGACAAATGGCACAGTCAAAAATTCTGCAACTTTGATTAAATGAGCACAGAACCCTAATTTCCCCTTACTAGCTGTGTTGTCTTGAGTAGCTATTTAAGCCCTTTATCTCATTATCTTCTTTTTAATATGGAGATACAGGTGTATAAGATAGTGATATTGTAAGAAACACAACCTGGCATATTGTAGGTCATAGCCAAGTTCAGACACTAACGTAGGAGCTCCATCATGACTAGAATAACATGTATTTTATTCACAAAGCCCTCATAGACTAGAACATGACTCGCATGTACACTCGTCCCCACGTGTCTGCAGTTTTGCTTTCCACAGTTTCAGTTACTCACAGTGAGTTATGGACCAAAAATAATAAATGGAAAATTCCAAACATAAATTACTCATACGTTCTGAATTGTATGTCATTCTGAGTAGGGTGATTAAAGCTCCCAGCTCTGTCGTGTCTGGGATGTGAATCGCCTCTTTGTCCAGCGTATTCACCATGTATACACTACCTGTTCATTAGTCCCTTAGCAGTGTCCATGTTATCATATAGAAAAAACATAATATAGGGTGGCACTTGTGGCTCAAAGGAGTAGGGAGCTGGCCCCATATGCCGGAGGTGGCTGGTTCAACCCCAGCCCCAGCCAAAAACTGCAAAAAAACCCAAAACAAACAAACAAAATATAATACAGTACTGCATGGATAGAGTTCAGTATTAGCTTCAGTTCAGGCACCCATTGGGGGGTCTTGGAACACATGGGCAGTGTGATAGAACTATTGTACCCTCATTAATTGTATGTGTGAGCAAAAAAATTACAGAAAAATAGCAAAATTTTATTCTAACTGCCGTGTTTTCCTTTTGAAATGATTACTTTTACAAATTTGTGGTTAAGCTCTAAATAAATTAATGTTCATGGAATCTCACAAAAAGGTAGACTCTGTAAAAAAACAAAACAAAACAATCAGAAGCAAATTGATGTAAGGAAAATGTATTTGCCATATAGGAATCCTCTGTTTCAGTCCCTGAGTTTAATGTCCACATAAGTTCTACAGGCAGCATCTCTCACTTGGAGAACCATCGAAACATTTATTTGTCCAAACACAAACCAAATTTGTTTTTTTATTTTTTATTTTTTTTCACAGTTTTTGGCTGGGGCTAGATTTGAACCCACCACCCCCGGCATATGGGGCCAGCACCCTTACTCCTTTGAGCCACAGGCACCTCCCACAAGCCAAAATTTTTAATCATCTCCCTAATGTCCTCACATCCTTACTTGATTAATTTACTACATATTACTTATTACATAATATTTTTAAAAATAACTTGAGGTTGTTCACAGATATGGAAAGTTCTGCAGAAATGTTGGAAGCAGCAATCCCAAGAAAGATAAAAGATTTAACTGAGAGAGGTGCTGAGGAGACTAGAGAAGTCCATGAAAAGACTCTTGAGCACATGTGTCTGTCAACTAATAAAATCAATGTTGATCTAATATGTAATGAATGAAAGAGAAAAACACATTTTAGGTTCATTCAAAAAGATAAATGATCTTGCAGGCTTTATATTTTGCACGAAAATTTGCTAATGTTGAATATTGGTAAGCTATTTCTTTTAAAAAATATTAAAATCTGAATGTTAGAGTGTTTACTACAGCTCTGCTGACCCTCGTGAACACACCCCATCACTTTAGTGAAATATGTATCCAAGATGGCATCACAAGAATGAATTCACCTAGGTAGTAATCCAGGAAAGTGTCTCTTGAAATTTTTAATGAGTTAAATTATCTAAAATCCATGACAACATTATTTCCCTGAATCCCCATGTAACTAAATATTTCCCTTCATCCACAAAATAGCTGAACTGAATGGACGTTAGTTCCAATGCTATTAGGACTGGGTAGTCTTCACCACTCTTGTATCTTAATAATGAATCATGCTAACATATTTTCTTAGTGTAGATAAATGTTTCTGCACAGAACCTAAGCAAATTACCATAGTAGAACATATTTTTAGCAATTTGTTATTAACATCAACGTGTTCATTGTATGCTAAAACAGACTTTTCAATCAATACTATGCATAAGAAATCCTTATGAAAATGTAAATTCTAATTAAGCTATTCTGGGTTGGAAGAGGAGAATCTGTATTTCTAATAAGATGGTAAATGATGCTGAGGCTACGCTGAGGACCACACTTTAAGTGGCAAGATATAGCACTAAATACTGCAGTGCTACCAGATTTGATAAAACCTGTTTTCTAATTTCAGAAAGTTCATAAGCTAGAAGGAAATTAGATGTAATTAGTCATGCTAATTCTGTGAAGTGAAAAAGGTTATCAACATGTTAAATACAAAACAATCTAGATGAAGAATGCACTACAAAGGCTAGTAGAATTAATTACATCTCTTCCCTGCTCAGGAACATGCTATCCTTTTTGAAACCCTAAAATGTCTACTTAAATAACCTGTCTGTATCTGTTTAAATATCTGTTTAAGCATTTAATCAAACTAAACCAAACCGAAACAAATCTAAAAGTGCCTCACAAATGAGGCAGGTGATGGGAGTGGAAGTGGTTTCTCTTCAACTAGAAGAGAGTTCTGCAATCTGTGGGCCATAGTGAGATCCACATTACCACATATTTCGGCCCAGATTATAAGCTAGAAATGATTTTTACCTGTTTTAATAACTGAAAAAAAAATAACATTTCCTGGCACATTAACATTATACTAAATTTAAAAATTCAGTGGTCATCAAAATATGATTTGCACACAGCCGTATCCTTCATTTTTATACTGTTTATAGCTGCTGCTATTGTGTGATTGTTTTCAAAAAAAAAAAATCATATGTTAAAATCTTAGCCATAATGTGATGGTTTTACCAGGCAGGGCCTCTGGACGTGATTAGGTGATGGAGATGGAGTTGTCATGAATGACATTAATGGTCTTATAAAGGAGGCTCACGGGAGTTTATTAGTTCCTTCCAGGATGTGAAGATTCATCTATGAGATAAGATCTATGAACCTCACCAGACACCATATGTGCTGGCACCTTGATCTTGGACTTCTCAGCTTCTAGAACTCTAAGAAATAAATTTCTGTTGTTTCTAAACCATCAATTTATGATATTTTGCTTAGCAGCTCGCGCTGAGACCAATGTCCTCAGGCCACAGCGGCTGAGTTCAATGGTACCTCAGAGAACACATGATTCACCAGCATAAAATTTATATTGTCTGTAAACTTTACAAAAGTATAGAAATTAACCAGTAAAATAACTTCTGTAGGCATTATTCCTTTTTCTAGTGTGGTTGTAATATAAATGTACATATTTCTTTTTTTGGAAGAAGGCAGTCATGGGTTAAAAAAAGGCCATAGAACTTGAAACCGGAGTCACATCTATAAGAATCCAGACCAGCAGCTCCAACTTTAAATGAGATGTTTATATTATTATTTTAATCATATTAATGAAAGGCTTCTGTATTCCTTCATGACGAACTTATATTACTATATTAAGCTTTTATTTATTTTCTTGCTCTAACATCTTAACTATGTTATGTTGTACTATAATAGAAAATTATATTCATTTAAATGGTTTTACATATGACTATTCTTTCTATGAATCTTGAATGTTTTTCTTATTTTCAAGTATTTTATTATTTTGGCTTCATAAGCTTATATCTCTTGCCTCTGTGCTTTCTGAGTTTCAAATACATTATTTGTGTAGTCTTCTGATCAAAGCTAATAAAGTTTTATTGCTGCCATAAAATAACATTTAACTGAAACTCCTAATTTTAATATAAAGCAATCTATTTCCTGCTATAAAATACACTGGGTAGCTGAGTTGTAATTTTTCCCTAAGATATGTGTGAAAGATTCATGAAGGAAACCTAAATATACGAAGTATGTAAATAGCCAGCTTAGAGACAGAATTATTTATAGTAGAGGACACTAACTTTCTCCAGGAAAAGTAAAATAAATGAAAATGTTAAGTAGTTTTGCAAACTACATTTGGCATTTAATATAAAGGGAGCAAAACAATGTAAATGTAATGAACAGTGAAAAGAATCCATGTGCTATTGGAAAATTTCCTTTATAGGAAGTATTTCATAATGGAATAATTCAATGAAACAAAGGAATTATTCAGTAACTATCAATCTTTACAAAGTTACTATATATTTTTTTCTTAGACCATAATTCTTGGCCCTTATTATCTGGGTGATTAGCCCATAGAACTTATCTCTTTAAGCCTGTGTGTGTGAGACAGAAAACTAACTTTTCTATGCATCCATATTTTATATATACAATATATATGATAATTCTCAAAATATTTCTACATTTTCAACAAAATAATTTATGAATTATAGTTAATATTATCTCATCAGCAATAAATGCCTGGTACATATTTGCTACAATTATCAATATTCAGATACACACTTCCTAGTAAAGAAAGGCCCATGGGTGGCACCTGTGGCTCAGTGGGTAGGGTGTTAACCCCATGTACTGAGAGTGGTGGGTTGAATCCTGGCCCTGGCCAAAACTGCAACAACAACAACAACAAAAAAAAAAAAAAGAAAGAAAGAAAGAAAGAAAGGCCCAGATTTAGGAGATACCATTTCCAAATTTTTATTTTTAGTGTAATTTATAAACATTCTTTGGCAATTTTAATCTTTGATATTCTTTGACATTTTACCCATGCACCCAGAAAGAAGCCATCCTAAACAGAAAAAAAAAAAAAAAAAAAAAAAAAAAACAGGCTAAAGATATTTCCTATGTGTTTCTTTTTCAGCAGTTTTTTTTTGAAGTACACTTGTGCACACAAGAAACTGGGCAGGTTTACTGTATGCAATTTGATGAGCTTGAACATATGCATTCAAATGAGGTAATCAACATATCTGTCACCTCTCCAATTTCCCTTTGTTCCATTCTGTTTTCGTTTTTTATCACGTTTTGTTTTGCTTTAGTGATAAGAACACTTAACATGAGATTTGCCCTCTTCCTACATTTTTTTAAATAATTTTATTAAATCATAATTGTGTACATTGGTGCAATCATAGGGCAGAATGTGCTTCATATACAATCAGAAACATTTTGATCATACTGTGAGAGATAGCCCTCATAGCATTTTCTTAATCACTATATAA
>CAUYRH010138645.1:0-17040 GCA_963574655.1 Perodicticus potto | reverse complement strand
CCTCCCTCCCTCCCTCCCTCGCTCCCTCTTTATGCAGCTGCATCAGCACCTGGCAACACCATGTCACCTGCGGGCCCTCCTCTCCTTTCTCCCATTGTCACAGTCAGTCCCTGAACCCCATGGCTCTCACCTCCTGTGCACCCCAACCTGTTCATCTTACTGCCTGTGCGCCGCCAGCAGCGCTCTGGCTGGACTCTGCTGGGCTGCTGAGCTGATGTCCCACCTGTGTCCTCTCATCCCTCTTCAGCTCGTCTTCCTGGCTGCACCTGCAGGTCTCGCCGTGCTCTTCCCCACAAAGGCCAAAATCCTCCTTGTGGTTTTCAGGGTTCCACCAAGCAGGCCCTGTCTTAGCTCAAGCTGCTATAATGATACACCATAGACTGGCACAGAAATTTATTTGAGTTCTGGGGTGCTGAAGTCCAAGATCAAAGTGCAGCCTGGTTGGGTTCTTCCGAGGGCCCTGGTCACTGTCTTCCCGTAGTGTCTCTTCTTCCTGTAAGGGCACTGATCCCATCCTGAGGGCCCCACCCTCATGATCTCATCTAGACCTAATCACTTCCCAAAGGCCCATGCCCCCATACTACATAGTGGGGGCTCGAATTTGGGTGGGGGGCATAAGTGTTCAGACTATAACAGACCCTCATCTGCACACTTTCTCCCTGTTTTTTAGCTACAATCTGGTTCTTATAGTTTACTAAGGGTAACACAGGTATATCCTCTTGGGGTTTTCTCACTTGCTATTTCCTCACCCGGGAGACCTCTTACCCTACCCCATCACTTCTGTGTAGCTACGGATTCCTTATTTCCTTAGGAAAGCACTCTGATGCCCTAGCCTAACTCTGGCCTCCTTGCTGTAAGCTCTTATGGCACCTTGAACTTTTCCTTCATCTCACTTATCAGATTATGATAATCTATTTGCTTTTTAAAATCTGTCTCCTCCAATAGGCTTTAATCCCTGTGAGAAGCGGGGTAGTACATGTTTTGCTAATTTTTATATTCCTAGCTTCTACTACAGTTCCCCCTAGAATGGCTTGGCACCCAAAATGTTTTGCAAATTATGATTCTAACTGGCTATTTTTGTATACAGAAAACCAACCAGGCACAGTGGCTCATGCCTGTAATGCCAGCACTGTAGGAGGCTGAGGCAGGAAGAATGCATGTAGCCAGGAGTCTGAGCCAGCCTGGGCAACATAGCAAGACTCTATCTTAAAAAAAAAATCAGCCAGGTGTGGTGCATATCTGTAGGTTTAGGGGTTCTCAGAGGCTGAAACAGGTGTACCACTTGAACCCAGAAATCTGAGACTTATGGCAAGCTATGATCGTGCCATTGCACTCCAACCTGGGGAGCAGAGTGAGACCCTGTCTCTAAAAATTTTTTTTAATTAAAAAAGTAAAGTGTGAGCTCGGCACCTGTGGCTCAACGGGCTAAGACGCCAGCCACGTACACCTGACCTTGCGGGTTTGAATCCAGCCCGGGCCCGCCAAACAACAATGATGGCTGCAACCAAAAAATGGCCTGGCGTTGTGGCAGGCGCCTGTAGTCCCAGCTACTTGGGAGGCAGAGGCAAGAAACTCGCTTGAGCCCAGGAATTGGAGGTTGCTGTGAGCTGTGATGTCACAGCACTCTATCCAGGGTGACAGCTTGAGGCTCTGTCTCAAAAAAAAAAAAGTAAAGTGTTGGGCAGCGCCTGTGGCTCAAAGAAGTAAGGCGCTGGCCCCATATGCTGGAGGTGGCGGGTTCAAACCCAGCCCTGGCCAAAAACTGCAAAATAAATAAATAAAGTGTCAAATGTGACCTGTAAGTTGTCACAAGAAATGAAAAATTCTCTGTAATTCCATTACCAGAGATAACCACTGTTAATTGTTCAGGATATACTGTCCAGGCGCTTTTGCTTACATGTATCTTGTCTCTCTGAGCATATGTGTCTATCAGCAAATTTGCACATGCACAGATGTGTGTATGTGCTGTACATGGATGCACGCATATATGTAGACAGTTCCATATGAATATGAATGTAATTTCCGAGAATATTTGCACATCTGTCTACCTGTGTCTGTGTCTGTCCCAATACATGGATGCACGCATATATGTAGACAGTTCCATATGAATATGAATGTAATTTCCGAGAATATTTGCACATCTGTCTACCTGTCCCGATAGTATCTATGGTCATCTGCAGAGGTGGGTGGACTACTCTCCCGCCCCAAAGTTTGCGGCAGATGTTGAGACTGATGATGCCACAGACACCCCTCGAGGATGTAACAGGTTTTCTTAATTACAAAATTGAGGTCACTGGGAGAAGTAGAACAGGCCTCTCAAGCAGATCAGAAATGGCCTGAGAGAACAAGGGAAAGTGACAGACCTGGGTCTTTAGTGTGGTTGGGGGTACTGGGGTGCAGGTCCCCATGACGGGCAAGGAGCCTTTGCCCAGGTCTTGCGGGGTTTAAATCTCCTGGTGACACCAAGGGAAGAAGCACCCAGGCCTTCCCATCAGTGTGCGCAGGGGTTGGGGCACCTGCAGGGTAGGGGAGGGAAGAGGCTTGAAAGCTCTCAGCAAGCATCATATGGATTCACACAGCCCTTTTCATGTGATCTACATCTGTGTGAGTATATACATAGATGTGTCTGTGCAAACACAAGTCCACATATTGCAGCGACCTTTTTTCACTAATCTGATTCTGTCAGCACACGTAGACCAACCTCATTCTTTCTAAGTAGGTGCATAGAGTTCCACTGCATGAATGTGCCATTATTAGTCATTGTTGATGAATGACATGTTCCTTTTATTTATTTTTGCTACTTACAGGCAATGGGACACTGATATTATGCACAATACACCTTTGTATATGTGCAACTATTTTTTTTTTTAAGGATACACGGTTTTGATGGATTGCCCAGGCCGAATTCCAATTCCTGGGCTCAAGTGATGTTCCCAGCTTATCCTCCTGGGTAGCTAGAATTATAGGTGTGTGCCACTGCACCTGGTTTATGTGTCACCCTCGGCAGAGTGCCGTGGTGTCACAGCTCACAGCAACCTCCAGCTCTTGGGCGTAGGTCATTCTCCTGCTTCAGCTTCCCGAGTAGCTGGGATCACAGGCACCTGACACAACACCCGGCTATTTCTCTGTTGCAGTTTGGCTGGGGCCAGGCTCGAACCCACCACCCTCAGTACACAGGGCCAGGGCCCCACTCACTGAGCCACAGGCGCCGCCCACATCCAGCTATTTTTTTGTTGCAGTTGTCATTGTTGTTTAGCAGTCCGGGGCTGAGTTCGAACCCACCAGCCTCCATGTATGTGACCAGTGCCGTAACCACTGTGCTACTGGCACCGAGCCAAGATAGTAAGTTTTAAAATCTTCAGTCTGTGAACAATTATATCTTAAGTTTCGCTATTAATAAAGTTGAGCATCTTTTACTTGTCCATCCATATATATGTATATTTTTAGACAGAGTCTCACTCAGTTGCCATGGGGTTGAGTGTCATGGCGTCATAGCTCACAGCAACCTCAAACACTTGGGCTCAAGCAATCCTCTCACCTCAGCCTCCTGAGTAGCTGGGATGACAGATGCCTGCCAAAAGTCCTCAGGTTGGTCTGGAACTCCTGAGCTCCAGCAATCCACCCTCCTGGCCCTCATTTTTTTGTTTATGTGATTTGGAATTTTTATTCAGGATATTAGGCATTTTATTACGGATATTGCTAAATTGTTTGCCTTTTTATTTTGCTATCAAGGTGACATACAAAGTTTTAAATTTGTATGCAATTTACAGATTATTTTCACTTTGGTGTTGGCCTTGTGCTTAAATGGCTTTCATTCCCCATTCCTTTATATTTCTAAAAATACAATATTTATAAAATATTAAAAGTTCGAATGTTTTCAATGCTTCATCTAACACATTAAGTTCGTTGATCTATTATTTCTTTGTAAAGGTCTGAGGTGAGAACCTACCTTTAAAAAGCAACAAAACAAAGCCTTGCTTGTTGTTCCTAGGCTATCCTTTTGTTGGCCTTCAACGTGCCCATTATTAAAAACCCAGTTTCCAGACCCTAGGATCTATTTTGTGACTTGCTGCTTTACGAATTGCCCTGTGCCAGACCTGATAGCACACAGCTAATGGTTACAACTTTGTCTAACGCCTCCTAGGCTAATAACCTCCCTCAGACTTCTTTACACATTTTCAGAAGTTTCCAAGTTCTTACATGTTCATTCTTTCAAATTAACTTTAGTATTTATATGCACACTTTAAGCTCATTTTATTTTTTAAAATTTCTTGTATTGACATTTCTATCCTTTACTTCTTCCTTCCTATTGATGGAGACAGAGTCTTGCTCTGTTGCCCAGGCTAGCCTCAGACTCCTGGGCTCAAGGGATCCTCCTTTCTCAGCCTCCTGAGTAGCAGGGATAAATTAACTTTTTTTTTTTTTTGAGACAGAGCCTCAAGCTGTCGCCCTGGGTAGAGTGCTGTGACATCACAGCTCATAGCAATCTCCAACTCCTAGGCTTAAGCGATTCTCTTGCCTCGGCTTCCCAAGTAACTGGGACTACAGGTGCCTGCTACAACATCTGGCTATTTTTTGGTTGTAGTTGTCATTGTTGTTTTGCAGGCCGGGGCTGGATTCGAACCCACCAGGTCTGGTGTATGTGGCTGGCACCTTAGCTGCCTGAGCTACAGGTGCCGAGCCTAACTTTTCTTTTAAGAGACGAGGTCTCACTACGTTGGTCCTAAACTCCTACTAATCTCCAGCTAGCCTCCCACCTCAGCCTCTGAAGCAGCTTCGATTATAGGCAAGAGCCACCATGCCTGGCCAAATTAACTTTAGAATCAATATTTTTCCAAATTGATTTAAAAATCCTAACAGGATTTTGATTTTTATTAGAATTAGATATTACTTTGGTAAGGATTACGTTTTCACAAGACTGCATTTTTCTGAAAAATAGATTTTGATTTATATGTGTTTAGTAGATAAAATCAAGTTTCTTATAATTTTTTTTCATTCCCAAGATTTTGTTGTTCCTATTAGCTGTGTCCTAAAAATATGTTGTATTTTCTTTACGTTTGATGTAGTTTTCATTTTTCCTGACACTTGACTCATGGATAATTTAGAAGTGTTTGTAAAATTTGCTGTTGCCTTTATTTCTAGGCTGATACTCATCAGAGAATACCTTCTTTGATTCCAATTCTTTTTAATCTGCTGAGGTTCTTTTATGGCCCAGAATGTAGTTTATCTTGGGGGAATGTTCACTGGGCACTTGCATAGACTCTGCTGCTGTTGGGTATCCTACAAATGTCAGTCAGATCCTGACTGATGGCGTCAGGAAGTTCAACCTCCACCCACAGCTAGCTTTTTCAATTTTTTTAGTGTTGGGGCCTCAGGCCAATCTCAAATTCCTGGCCTTCAACAATCCTCCCACCTGGATCTCCCAAAGTGCTGAGATTACAGACATGAGCCATTGTGCCTCTGCCTCAATGTATTTTGAAGCACTTCTGCTTGGTATACAACCTTCAAAATTAGAAGATACCAAGAAACCAACCAGCCAAACAAAATAACCTTTAGGATTGCTGTCTTCTTGTTGGATCGATCCTTTTGCCTTATGTAACCTTCCTCTTTGTCCTGGTTTGGGTTGCTTTTTGTAAGTAGAGACAAGCGATCTCTTTCCTTTTGATATAGTGAATCTGGAGTGGCTCCTTTAAATCTGCATTTTAACAAAATTCCCAAATGATTTTTATAATCAGGTATTACTCAGAGTTCTTGTATGCAAACAACAGAAATTGGCTTTGGTTAACTTAGGTAGAATTTGTTGAAAGAACACCCAGTAACATCTAGATTGCCTGAGTCTTGCTATGAAGCGGATCCTTGTGTCCTTCCAGGGAAGGCAAAACAGTCTAGGCAGGTGTTCTCCTGCCCCTCGCTGGTGGAACAGTTTTATGATCTGAACTCAACCCCTCAGGGCCTTACAACAACCAGGACTTTATATTTGATACAAAGTATGTCAAGTAGGGATACTTTAGACTTCATGCTGCTGGCTGTGAGAATTTTGGTGTTCAGTAACAGAATGGCAGCAATGACAGAAACTAGGCACATGCTCATCTATGGCACGACTTGGTCTTGATTCAGACTACTTGGCCTTTTTCTATTTCTTCCCCTTTCCTGAGCCTGATTTCCCACCCTTTTGGCAATCCATACACTATCACATGATACACAATCTTCTGTTCGGGGGAAATTGTAATTTATGTTGGGAGACAAAATCAGAACTGTACCAATCACTTGGTAGGTCAACTATAAAGTATTAGTGAGGTTAATGTCACAGGTTCTTGTGCGTGGTAAGTGGAATCATTTGCAGTTTTGGATTAGGTTACCTAAGATACACAAGTTGGAGGCCAAGTGGTAACAACACTGCTGTGCCATCAGAGACCCATCTGTGACTTTGGACAAGTAGTTACTGAAACTGGTTACTTAGTAGAGGCTCACCTGTAAAGTGAAGAGGTCAGACTCAACCAGATAGGTTTAGGTCTTTCCAAATTACAACATTGTGACTTTGGTTCTTGTGAGCTTAGTTGACAACTATCAAGTGCTTGGCTATCTGACAACTTTGAACATAGTCCTGAAGAAATTGAAGTTTGAGGTGGAGAGTCTGAACTAGCCATTATCTGGGGGAAAAGACCCAGGTCACAGGATAATCCATAGAGAAGAGGAATGGCAGAAATTTATTCTTATGGTGGAAAAATTGATGCTGAATAGAACATTTTGATTGGTTTTCATACACGAGGCATTGTGAACAGAGACAAGACACATTGGTCATTTTTTCAGAGACCCAGAGATTACATTTCTTCAAAAACCAACTGCCTTCTGTTTCATCCGGTCAGAACTGAAGGGGGGTGTTTGGCACAGAAGGCACAACATAGAGTGAGGAGGTCAGAAGTTATGCAAGCTGAAAGGAAAGAAGGGTGGGAAAACAGCCATCCCCCGTCTTCCCCCAGACTCAGACCTGCTCTAGGAAAAGCCTAATGGCTTTTGCAAAATAAAGTATATTTTGGGTACAAAGGGAAGACTCAAAAAAAAAAAAAAATCACACAAAATGCCCCCATTAGCTTGACACAAATAAATCAGCCAGGAATGTACAACCTGCAGAGAATCTGACAAAGGGCCCTTTTGGTGAAGGGAATCCTTATTTGCCTTTTGACATTAGATACCAGTTTAGAAGTGATGGGGCGTGTAAATCGAGCCATTCTCTTGTGACTTGCAGGTTCTCATGAGTGCCTCGTTCCTGGGAGCCCTGTGTCTCTTTTCATCTGTCTGTGCCATATGTGCCATTTCTGCATTTACTCTCCCCATTGAGACCAAAGGACGGGCCCTACAGGTGAGCGATGCGGGAAACTGCAGTCTTCGCAATTATCAATATTTGCTCAAAGGAAATGAATTTGGCTTGTGGGGATCCTTCTGTAAAGCAGACATGATATCCAAGTTTGTGTTAACAGTGCGTTTAGCAGGTTCCAAAGGAAAAAAAGCTGGGTCTCCACTCTGTCCTGCATGTAGCTTTGAGTAGCACTGAAGTTCCAACAGCTAATAATTTATGTACTGTAAAACTCTGGTCTGAATAACAGGAACTAAGATGAATGGCAGTTGTTGAGGTCTCACCAGTCTACTTTCACTTTCCTATCTGGCTGTGAGCACTGCTACTGAGCTAAATGTGGCTGGCGAAGCTGAAGCAACTATTTGTATGCCCTGGGGATCATGTGGATCATGTGGGTTTTCCACATTGGTCCAGCGTCCTTTCCCCCTGGTACCTGTAAGAAGAGTCTTTGTCTGCAGTTGCTGTCCAATACCACATAGTAATAGCACAGATCATTCACTATATTTTGCAAAACATGTAAAGGGATACCCCCAAATTATAAGGTATGTTTCCAGGGGCAAAGTTGTAAAGGAGAGGGCCTCTTCTACCCTCTCTGCCTTCATGGTTGGATTCAGTGAGGAATGGTCATCTCCAAGGGCAAGTCTGAAGTTTTCCTACCTTAAGCACGAAGCCTGCAGGGGTAGGGGGAGTGTTTGGCCCTGAGCTGTCTCCTCTAAGGCTGTAGAGTCACGATGCTTCTGAGGCTGAATGGGACTTGATCTCTCCTCCAAGTCTTACTTATAGTAAACAGTGTAGACACAGTATTCATTTTGGTACTTAAGTGTTTGTGTTTTATAACTAGATACATGGCAGGCACTGTTGAGTAAAAAACTAGGAGGGACGGACATAAGCCTTTTAAAATCTTTAAGGTAATATGCATTTTAATCAGATTAGATGACCTGTCATGTAATTGTGAATTTAGGGCTTTATTCGGAAAGTTGACCCACTCATTGAATGCTTAAAGCCAGAGACTGAATTACATGATTCACATGCTTCCTTTCACTCCGAAATAAAAGGATTACCACAACCCTCACACAAATGTGGAAACTAAGGCACAAGGAAGTTGCACCTTGCACTATGTATAAAGTACACACTAGTATGTAGTGGGGCTACAATTCAAACCGCACTGTAAATTTAAGAGATGCTCAATTTTTACTGCCTTAATTAAAGCTTCTGTGAATTAATTTTAATATTACAAGTAACAATAAGTGTAAAAGAAACCTGGTTCATCATCTAATGTGCCTTACAGATTCCAACTCATCTCCACCTTCTTTAATGGGGACTGGGGGAAATGATTTTGCACATCTGTTTACAGCTTTTTAAATATCTTCTCAGAACCTTCAGTGGGTAGGTTCAATGTATTGGCACAGAGCCCTTGCCGAGTCTGCCACTAACACACATACACGCCCTACCTCACTGTTAGGAATGCTTATCCTACGAAACCACCTAATAATGGACACAATAAAATTTTTAGAAATGTTTACAAGAACATTTCAAAAATTTTAACTTCCTTTGAACACAACATAACAATAATTTGGTGAGTAGTTTAATAGTAGTATTAAATCTATTTAAGAACTACTGTAAGAAACTCATTTTGATGAGCCTGGTAAACTAAAAGTCCAAAAAACTTTTTAAGGAATATTTTCTAAATAATGTGTGCATTGCATTAGAGTAACTGAATAAAATTAGCATTATATATCCAAATAGATAGAGGTACATGCTAGGATCTTCCTTATACACTTGCTTATAGAACCTCTATTGCTAGATTCTAGTATTAGCTAGACATGGATGAACAAGACCTTTTTAAAAAGAGTGTATTACTGATTTACTAAATTACTTCTTTTTCCAGCAAATTAAATGAAGACCTGCAAAGCTGTGTTTACCAGATGAGAAAAATGCGTTTTATCTTCAGAACTGTGGCACATTCAAAAAACTTAGTTTTATTTCTGTATACTACTTGGCAATTAATAAACTCATTATGTACTTAAAAAAATAAGGCACACTAGGAATGAGGTAACTGTATATCTCTTCCTTGAGAGATTAGAAAGATGTGAGTGGGAGACGGTAGGGTGAAGATGGCTTTTCTTATTTTAACCCTTGTATGAATAGACTAAATCTTAGACAAAACATGATAGTCTTCCATGAGGTTTGTAGCTAGAGTTCAAATGAAATTCTACAGCTAAGCCCAAGAACTTGGAATGATATCATTAAACCTTTCAAAACACTGAGAATAGTCATCAATTTCAAATTTAAATTACAGCCTCTATTAATAAAAACTGCTTATTCATAAAATGCTTAAAGTGAGTTTTGCGTACAATCACATACATTGCCTATATCTACTCTTAATTATTTCATGCGGACAATCTTTGATTCCCATATGATAGAAATTAAAGAATATAGCAAGCTTTCCTACATTATGTAACTACAGGCTTATCTTGTATTACTGTGGTTTGCAGATATAGCATTTTTTCTTACAGATTAAAGGTTTGGGCTCAGCGCTGTAGCGCAGTGGTTACAGTGCTGGTTATGGCACCAGCCACATGCACCAAGGCTGGAGGGTTCAAGCCTGGCCTGGGCCAGCTAAACAACGACAACTGCAACAAGAAAATAGCTGGGTCTTATGGCAGATGCCTGTAGTCCCAGCTACTTGGGAGGCTGAGGCAAGAGAATTGCATATGCCCAAGAGTTTGAGGTTGCTGTGAGCTGTAATGCCACGGCATTCTACCCAGGACGACAGCTTGAGACTCTGTCTCAAAAAAAAAAAAAAAAAAAATTACGCTATAAAAATGGAACAGTGAAGCCTAGAAAATGGTACTGCTATTCACAGCACAGTTATGAATATTTTAAGCCCACTGTTGAGACCTGCTCAGAAAACACAATTTTTCCCCCCAAAATATTATTGGTTATTGACAATGCACCTGGTCACCAACAGCTCTGAATTTGGGAGATTCCACCACTGGCTTACTTTCTCCCACCCACATTTTGCAACTGAAAAAGAATTTACCTGCAGCCATAATAAAGTGTCACTGCACTACCAAGCTATGGGAAGTTCACACTCCTTAAATAAAGGTGCAAACAATCCTGTTTTGAACCATAGGCATAAATAGCTTAAACTTAGGAAATTCTTTCTATAAAGGGCCAGAGAGAAATAGACTTTGTGAACTATATGTCTATCACTTTATTTTTTTGTTTATAAGCCTTTAAACTTAGCTTCTAGGCTGTACAAAATACAGGCCACAGTTTGCAGAACTATCTCAAAATCTAGTTATAAAATTTTAGGCCAAAGTATCTTTGGATACAAAGATGTCTTGGGTACCCATGCCTGAAAAGATACTAAATTAGTCTACAAAAAACTATTAACATAATTAAGTACCAAATTTGAAAAATCCTTGACAACTCATTTATGTTGCTTACCATACTTAGTGTTAGACATTAGTAGAAATGGAAATCAACAAATTTCAAGTCACTTATGTAAAAGTATGTTTTGAATTGGTTTCATTGCTCACCCAAACAGCAAGAAATAATAATGGTATTAAAAATAAAACCATAATCTCTATACAATTACATTTTGCTTTATACAGTAGGATAGAGGTTGGATTTGTCTGACTTGAAGAGTTTTCTATATAGGAGGGATTTTGACTTAAGTCTTTTTAAAGCATAGGCAATAATGGCAAAAATTTCTGTTCTAATATGAATGCCAAAACCTTTATCATAGACTTATGGCACGCTGGGTTTCTCAACACACGCTCATAAGTGAATCCCTAAAAGGATCAGATTAGGTAACCAGCATCACTGTCAAAGTCTGGTGCCCAGTGGCCTATTAAGTTTGTTGTTCCTGCCTGTCTTGTAGCTGTTATTCCTCCTTCATGTTGAGAACACCCATATTGTCCTTGCGGAAATGCCACATTGAAGGTCAAGGTCAGTACATTTTCATTCCAGTGCTTACCCCTGATTGATCTGTTAGTTCTATCCTCTTCCCTAAAACAGTGACAATTGGGCTTTAGTCATTTGCAACGCAAAGATTTCTGACTGAATTTTCTGCCTTCTGGTTAAGGCATGTTAGAACAGGGCCAACAAATTCACGTTTCCAAGTATCTTGATACATGTTACAGAATGCTGAAATAGCCTTACTTCTGTACCGCATTTGAAAATATGGGAAAATAATTTCATTAAATGTTTAAGAAGGAACAATTTTTGTTTTTAATAAAAAACATAATTTATTTCTTACAGTTCTAGAGCCTGGGAAGTCCATGTAGAGGAGGCACATCTGGTGGGGGTTGCCTTTCTGCATCACCCCACAGCAGTAGGCAGAAAGGCAGGAGAGCTCAAGACAGCAGCTCAAGAAAGACGGTTTTAGGATTCATAGTTGGACCTAATTATTAAGAAACAAGCTTATCCTCATGAAAGTAAGATTTAATATAATTTATGAGAATCTAAACATTCCAAACTTTATAGGTGGAATTAACATAGGCAAACTTTCAAAGTAATTTCTAATAGTCCTCACTCTCTCTTCCTCCTCCTTTCCCAGACTGGTTCTAGACAAGTAGAATTTTTCTTATCGTCTTTGGTTCTCCAGCTTTGGGGTGGGGACGGGGAAGAGAATAGGAGAAGAATCATTCATTAAAGTTATCTTTCCTTCCTGTTTGTCAATTTTTGTTTATCTTTTAAAGCTGGCCAAATACATGTGTTAGAATAGTTGTTTTCTTATTGTAGTTATTTATGTATTGATGTTACAGCTACAGGAACGCACAAAGGTTAGCAGTGAAGGGAGAATTAAGTAGTTAATACCGTAAATAACATTTAGTTATTTTTTTTCCATTAAATACTTGTGGTAAAATATTCACAGTAAAAATCCATCAAAGTTAATTTTTTATTAAATAGTCAAAGCACCAGTCTGCCCCCCAAAATTGAAAACAAAAGACTACTGCCTCAGATACCCTTCACAATAAGTAAAACCGTCATGAAGAAAAATCTGTGATATGAGTTGTTGGCATTATTCTTACTCAGGAACATGAGTACCAGCTTATGAATTATTGCAGTAAATTCACATACAAGATGCAGTTTACAATAAGTGTAAAAAGACATCAATTATTTAAATGGGGTTATAAAATACTTTACCAAATATGTACATTTATCTAAAAGGAAGAGCTCAATTTCAGTAAGAAATGAGATGGCTGAACTCGTGGTCACATCCATAATTTTAATGGCCAATCAGATCAGATTTCTCTCATTCATAATGAATACAGATAAAAAGAAAATGAGTGTATCTCTTCAATTTAAGCCTAAAAACCTTTCCTTCACATGCACCACTCACTTGTGGGATTCACATTAATTTGGAACAGGACTCCAAAAAAGTTCCTTTCACTGTCTTTCCACAGAACTCAAACTTGAAAGTCTAAGTACTATGACAGCCTAGGACTTTGAAGTGCACATTCATAAATGGAGCAAAGAGCTGTCTACTCACCCTTTTGACTGTGAAGTTAATCTTTTTGGAAGCATTTATTAGTCACTTATGTCTGCTACTGTGCTGAAGTAAAATGTAAAGCCTATTCTTTAGCTAGTAAAAGAAAGTAAAACTATCACGGTAAGAAGATGTTTTCCTTTTCTTTTAGCACCTTCCACTCTCCTACCCCTCCATTCAGAAAACATAGGCAGGGCATGTTATTTCAAAAGATAAAATGATTGCATTGCCAGATGTAACATATATTTTGCATTCAGTATGGTATGTATCTCAGTCCATTATATTTCTGCCATAGCTATAAACTGATTGTGTACTTCTGTTTCTTTATTGCCAGAAAGTCAGGTTATCAATGAGTTGGAACTGAGTAAATCCTAGCTTCCACATGGTCTGCTCATTCGTAAGCCCTGGCCAAAAGTAGGATCACATTCAGTAAGCGAGGGGCCTGGCAGCTGTAAATCTGGACTGTAGGTCCCAAATCCAGAGGGCAATCTCCAAGTCTTTGGTGAGAAGTCAAGAGAACAATGGTGTATAAAAGTTTAGGTTAAGGTTGCTGGAATTGCACTCAGTTTTTTTGAAGGAGGCTCTTTAGTGAGTGTGGGGTGTAGTCAGTCTTACAGTTAGGAGCTGGGATCCACCTGGGCACACAGGCACTTGTTAATGAGGTCACAACCTAAAGACTATCACAAAAGGGTCATTGAGAGAAAACTCAAGACAGTTACTTTTAATACAGTAATTATGTATAATTACAAGATGGTTCTCAACCGCATTTGACTCAGCCAAAGATGGTTAAGGTGAAACAGAAATACTGTTTTCAAAGACTGACTAATATGGCACTGAATAGTGACACTGTGGGGTACATTAGTAGAAATTCTAGCTCAGATACATTCAGAAATTATATTTTTTCTCTCTTGAGTCCTACCCTCCTTTATGATGATTCTCAAAATAATTTATCGGTGTTGTTCTGCTTTAACTAAGGAGATAAGTAGGAAGAACAAACTGTCAGAAGAGCAGCATTGTAAGATACCAAGAATAAACTTATTAGCAAAGGCTGCACAGCTGCTGTGCTAAAAATACAATGCTAGAGCGAAAAAATCCAAACAATTAAAAGGTATCTGCACTGTTATCAAAGTCTGTCCAAATAGTCTCAGGAGAATAAATGTCAAAGGCATATTTCAAATACAACAACAAATATCACTATGTAACACATATTTGGAAGTGATTAAAACTTTTTAACAACTAATACATAGTTAACATTATGAATAAGACCTGTCCATAGAAAATGGGAAGCTATTGCAAATAAGTTATTTTCTCCTTATATTTTTTCTTTAGCAAGACCTGTAAACCCAGGGAATTAGTCACTGAATGTCTTTTTTTTAGACAGGGTCTCACTCTGGCACCCTGGGTAGGGTCATGGTGTCATAGTAATCTCAAACTCCTGGGCTCAAGTGATCCTCTTACCTTAGCCTCTCTAGTAGCTGGGACGATAGGTACCCACAACGCCTGAATATTTTTCGTATTTTAGAAGAGACAGGGTCTCACTCTTGCTGGTCTTAAACTCCTAAATTCAAATGACCCACCTGCTTTGCCCTCCCAGGGTTCTAGGATTACAAGCATGACGCAGAATGTCTTCTACTTAAGAAGTAAATAAAGCCTTGTGGATAAAACAAAATCTTCTCTGTTTAATTAATGGAAGGTGATATAATCCAAAGAATAGCATTTGTCCAAGTGAGCTATTAATATATTTTCATTCTATCGTCCTAAAGACAAAAATTTTCTCCAATTAACGTTCTATAAATAAAGTTTTACTTGGGCAAACTACAAATCCTCACGTGTATTTAGTCAAATGTTAAGATTAGTATATAGCACAGCAATTGTCCTCTAAATCTAGTTTCTTTTTTTGACAGTACATCTGACCCTAAAAACACTGAATAAATACAAGGAATAAAATGCTATCAGTTGAACTAGCTGGGTCTGGCCCCTTAAGAATATGCTTATCTTCAAAAGAGGCATTTTGTGCCTCTATCAGGAAAATTAAAATGTAATTCAGAATTAAGTCAGGTCAAAGATTGAGCTTTATGTTCTGACTTCTAACAATGACAACAAAAAAATAGGAAATAAATGCTTCAGAAAAAGTAAAATTTTCACTATATCCCCCCCATCCCACCCCAATGGCCTGCTCCCGAATCCCACAAGACATTTTCATTCCAAATTACAGACAGATGAAAACCACAAAAACTAGTCCCTTTCAGGGGACCTTATATTTAATGCCCAATAGGCTATGTGTGAAGAAACCTCACAACAAATATGGTGACGCTGCTGTATTTTATATTTTGGGTACTTCCACTAAAAGCCATACTGCAAACAATGAGGCTTTTTATAAAAAGATCACCTGCACAGTTAAAAAAAAAAAAAAAAACAAAAAAAGGACAAACCACACATAGACACACAGCAAAACCAAACATGTGCACTTAACTTCCACCAATGGAAGAAACTGAAGAAAATCTAGATCTAGAAATGTGTGAAAAATGACTTTGAAAACCTGCTATAGCAAACACCTCTACAGACAAGAAAAACAAAAACAGAAACAAAAATCAAACGTTTTCCTGATTTTTCTTTAATACAGTTGCCATCTTACATGATATATTAGTAGGAGCCTTCTTAAGAGCAGCTAGTCTACCCTTTTGTAGCTCTGATCGGCATCCTGGGATAGAACTTGTTGTCACTCATGTGGTCAGGCCACAATTAATGAGTAGTGGTATTAATTTCTAAAAATGAGTTAACACACATTCAAACCACATTTTTCAACTTTAGAGTTCATACAAAGTCTACTTCCTTTCTATAGTAGCTATCATTACAGATTGTGACTTTAAAATCCAAGGAATGGGAAGAATGTCTTTTTTTTTCAAGACAGAGTCTCACTTTGTCGCCCTCAGTAGAGTGCTGTAGCATCACAGCTCACAGCAAACTCCAACTCCTGGGCTTAGGTGATTCTCTTGCCTCAGCCTCCCGACTAGCTGGGACTACAGGCGCCCACCACAACGTCCGGCTACTTTTTGTTACAGATTGGCTGGGGCTGGGTTCAAACCCGCCACCCTCGGTATATGGGGCCGGTGCCCTACCCACTGAGCCACAGGCACCTCCCGGAAGAATGTCTTTTTTCATTTTTCATGCTTCCTCCTTCCTTCTTTTCTACCATCCTTTCTTCCTCCTTTCATTTTCTTTCTTCTATTCATTTCCATTCTTCCTCTTTCTTAATGGTAAGAGGTTAAAAGAAATGGGTTGTTAAGGGAATCAAAGTCTAGTAAACATCAAAAACACAGATCAGAGTGGTCGCAAACTCTTCTTTATAGTGATGTTAAATTACCAAGAAATGTTTTTTGAAAACCAAAAAAAATCTAAAAACCAACACAAGCCACTAGTGCTGCTTATTTAAGCAGCTGGCGCTCCTCGATGCTTTTGAGGCGTTTCTTCCGGGGCTGCACAAAGTCATCATCTGAATCATCACTATATCTGTTATCTTCTGATTCATTCCTGAATTCTAGTTTAGGAAACCTTTTTTCTGGATAAAGGTTCTTTAGAAGTTCTTCAAAATAATTTTCAAGTTTTATACCAGCATTGGCTACTTCTGAATCAGGCTGTTGAATTAAAAAAAAAATTAATTAAAAAATAAAGATCAACATGCTTTAGACAATAAAAAGTAATAAAGTTCTCTTGTTCACTTTTGACTTGTGAGATTATGAATATTAATGGACTGTTTTGAAAAACGTTTATGCATAGTCCCAGATATAAATACTCCAAGACTAGACAGAGAAAGTCAACTAAAAAGTATAAGTTAAAAAACTTTGATTTATCTGGATTGTTTTAAAAGAAGTTGGTAATGGTAGGACCGGATTGCTAAAGATAGATCAATGAGATGCCATAAACATTAGATATCATGAAATAATTATTTTTAGAACAAATTATACGAAATGGAGTGCTCTAGAATGAGTAACAAACATATAGAATATAATCATTAACAAAAGGCTATCTTCAGTCTGAAGGCTATTTTTTTTTTTTTTTTTTTTTTGAGACAGAGCCTCAAGCTGTCACCCTGGATAGAGTGCCATGGCATCACAGCTCACAGCAACCTCCAATGCCTGGGCTCAAGCGAGTCTCTTGTCTCCGCCTCCCAAGTAGCTGGGACTAC
>CAUYRH010138644.1:0-89095 GCA_963574655.1 Perodicticus potto | reverse complement strand
CCCGGACCCAAGGGAGGAAAAAAAATAAACTCAAAGCAGGATAGCCTCAGGCTTTGTACTTCCCTACCTTCCTCAGGCTTTTATCTAAGCTCCTCTTTATCTCTGCTATCCTTGGCGGTGACCTATTTATTTATTTATTTAGGTGAACAAGGTTAGTCAGAGAGAGTACAGTACAAAACAGGGGCAAGGAGTGTGGGGGTAATGCTTCAATAGAGAAATCTGGTAGACAGTACCACAGCCAGGTCAACATCGATAGCAATAAGTCATATTGATGTACATACCTTTAACAGAATAGAATACAATCAAACATAAAGACAGCACTTTGTATCTGTGGTCTTCTTCCCCCCAAACCCAGTCTAATTATGAGAAAACCATCAGACAAATCCAAACTAAGAGATACCTTCCAAACTACCTGACGGGCGCTCCTCAAAACCATCAAAGTCATCAAAAACAAAGAAAGTCTAAGAAACTCTTATACTCCAGAGAAACCTAAGGAAATATGATTCCTGGATGTGTTGTGGTGTCATGGATGGGATTCTATAACAAAAAAAATAATTGGTCAGGGTGGCACCTGTGGCTCAGTGGGTAGGGCGCCAGCCCCATACACTGAGAGAGGCAGGTTGAAACCCAGCCCCGGCCAAAATGCAACAACAACAAAATAAAAAATAGCTGGGCGTTGTGGCGGACACCTGTAGTCCCAGCTAGTCGGGAGGCTGAGGCAAGAGAACCGCCTAAGCCCAGGAGTTAGAGGTTGCTGTGAGCTGTGTGAGCCACGGCACTCTACCGAGGGTGATAAAGCACAAAAAAAAAAAAAAAAAAAATTGGTCAACATAGGTCAAGTGACATTGGAATAAAGTATGTACTTTAGTTAATTGCGATGCATTAATATTGGTTTACATTAGTGCAGTCTGACACGTACGTGTATGTGGTTATTTGTCAGGAGGTTTAGACTCAAGGAAAGCTGGACTCAAGCCCCTGCGTTGGGTCCTCTGCAAACAGAATCCTGAGCTACAAAGCTGAGGGAACAGGAGTGCTGAGAACTGCTGAGGGCCTCAGCTTAAGGGATGGATGGAAGAATTAGAAGAGAGTCCCCAGGATTCCAAGGCTGGTGAGCAGGAGAGGAGATTCAAAACTATCAGGGTTACTAGTTACCATCCTGGCTTGAACACAGCTGAGTCACTTTTGTGTGCTGGGATGTTCAGATCTGCTGGAGGAAGGGGAAGCATAAGGGGTTATGTCAGAGCAACTAGGGATCTCAACCGAGGGGAGTCATGGAAGGCAAACATCGCTAGCGCTGTAATAGATTTCTAAAATAATGGCCACTGTTCCATTTAAAAGATGATACAGACTACTCAGTAAGCTTTAACATTTTAAAATGCACGTGGAATCTTTTGGCATGTCAGGCACTGCATAAACACTCAGGATTAGTAATGAAGTAAAATAAAATCTTATTAACCAAGGCTAATTAGTATGAAGGTCAGTCTGAGTTACAGAAATATTTTACATGTCGTTCTTTTACTTTGTCCTACAGAGACAGAAGCAAATGCTGTGGATGGCTCTAATGCAAAGGTTTGGATAGTTTTAGGTTGCTCTATGCAAACTGCTCAAATTTACATAGTTACTGGCACTCTTGTGGACACCATCCCTTGTGCCAGACACTGTGCTAAGCCGTCCACATCTGTCACTTCCTTTAACCCTACTGAATATTTCATAATGGAAGGATTGTTATATTCATTTTATGGATGAGGAAGGAGGCCTATTAAATTTCATGCAACTTACCCAAGATCACTTGGATAGTGAAGCTGACACTGAGACCGAGAAACAGGGTCCCCTGATGCCGGGTCAGCACTCCTCTCTCTTGTCATGTCATCAGGCTTAGTTCTGGAAGGCGAGGTTCATTGTGGGATCTCACATAGGGTTAGCTCATTAACGAGTTCAGTGCTCGTAAGCAAATAGGTCCATAAAATTCTAGGATGTTGGAACAAGACGACCAGATTGTAATCCTAGCTCCATGACTTGGTAACTGAGAATTTGAGTAAGTTACTTAACCACACTGAGTGCCAGGTTCTTTATCTATATGAAGCATTTTAAATAGTACCAATCCCATGGGGTAGTCATAAGAATGAAAAGAGATCTTGTCATATAAAATGCAAGGCACCATTCCTGTTATGTAATAAACACCCAGTTTAACAATTCCATTTTAAATATATGTATATATCACAAAGTTACACTGTAATACAGCATCCTTCTCCTTCTGTGAAGTCCTTATGCTCTCAAAGCCCCATGTAAAATCTCAATTATCTCCTGTAAACTCTGATATTTCTGTTGTTCCTTGTTGAAGCAAAGTTAAATCTCCATATGCCTCTTTTCTGCTTCGATAATAACTTATTGATGTATCTATTAAAACATGTGTCCTATGTGAGGTGGTTAGCTCTTTGAAGTCCATCTCTCAAGCTTGATTGTGTGCATTTGAGGACAAAATTATGTCTCTGCTTCCCTGAAACCGAGAATAGTGTCTAGTACTTAACCAATATCATATATGTATATGTACACATACATATATATGCACACAAATACACACATTTACCTATATACAATCACTGAGACATATTTGTTCTTTGTATATTTATTTTTTTAATCACTCACTTCTCCCTCAGGGTGCTGAACAAATCCTGTATCAAGAAACTGCTATATGTCACAACTAAAATATATGCACAGAAATAATGATTTGCATTTTCTAAGTATTCCCCCCGACGCATCATAGCATTGATATTATTCTTTGGTTCTCCATGTCTTAAAAATTCAAAGATTGGCTAAGTGAAAATGGACACCCTAAATGCTAGAATTGAAATAGACTATATTTCATTGTTCTGCTCTGCCAGAAGAGCTGCCCCACCTCAATCATTGAAGGCTAAAGACTTGACTGAACTCCAGGCCAGTATAGGTAAGGGAAAAGAATATTCATCAAAGTCAATATGTTGTTGTTATTTATTTCGACCACGGATTTTTCTTAGGTTCCTTTTTATTTATGTCGCTACCTTGGAATTATAAACAGCAAAGCTTAAAGGCAATGATAGAAAGATGCCTGATCTCACAAATGACATGTCCTGTGAGGAATCCATCTGCCTGAAATAAAATGAGAAATGCAGACATGGTTCAAGGTTGTATTCTCTCACATGGTGAGAACAGAGGCTGAAATTACAGGGCCCTGAGTGTCTGGGAGAGTAGACCTTCCATGTTCATTCCTCAGAGATGAATTGAAGTTATGATCCAGGCAGCATTTACGCACGCTTGCCTGTTGCCCTATCTGTCAACTTTACATTGTGAGTCTGCTGGGCCCAGCTATAAATTTCAGTTTGATAGCACAGTTGACAGTCTATTATGCTCAACACATTTTTTTAAATTTTTACTTTCAAAGAAAAATCACAGCTTTCCTATTCTTTCCTATTTATCATACATGTGTGTTGCCGAGGTAGAGTCTTGGGAGCTTTTTTGCCTCAGTGTAGTAACATGACCCAGCCCATCCCACAATGCTGGCCATGGAAGAAGGCAGAGACGATGCTTCTATGCTGACATGATCCAAAGAAGTTCATAGAGATACGAGTGAGTGGACATCAGTTAGCTACCATCCAGAGTATGATAGCAACTTCCCAACAGAGACACCATACTGCTTTCTATTCCAGACCTAAGTTCTGCATGACTGGTGACCAAAGAAATGGCTGCCCTTGGGAATGTCTTTGTGAGGTGGCAGAGTGAAGTGAAAGGATGCTGTTCATGTGTTTCTAGAACTCCCCAAGAAAACAGAAGCCATATTGTCCTTCCTGTATCTATTCCATTTCTTAATGTTTACTTGTCCATAGCATCGGTCTCAAAGACTGTATCTCTTCTAGACCACCCCCTGGAATCAGACTCCTGGGAGATGAGCTTTTAATTAATTTTTTCTTCCTGTTGTGATCATAAGTCTCCAAATGGGCAGAGTTATTTAATAACAAGGCAAGAAAGGGTTTCATATAGCCCTTTGCTTTGAGAAAGATAAAGTTTATCCCTTCCTCATTTCAGGAAGGTAGAAATCCAAGATAATTTAGCAACTTTCAAATATTATTCTGTGGACTCTGTTGTTAATCCCCTCCTCATGACTGAAACCCCAGTGGTCCATGAGTGCTTAATTCTAATCGTAATCTTCCCTGCAGCAAATTTTCTCTTGCTTGGTTTTCTCAGGGGAAAGGCAGAACTCAAATCAGCTCATAAAGTAAAAGCAATGCATACTCTAAAACTACAAAGTATATCTTCTATTGGATATTGTCTGATAGTAAAAGTACTAAGAGGTGGATCGTTTCTGAATATGGCAATTGAAGAACTCAGTGTGTGGAGGTGGGAGAGATGATGAGAAAAATAGGGAATATCAAAAGGAAGATTTGCATCTTCCTTTCCTAAAGTATTTCCCTTTAATTCCCTCACTTTGGGGTACTTATTTGTGCTGTAATGGGAATGGCCATCAGGCCAAGGCACTGCGGTTCGCTCCTAGGAATGGCAGGAGATCCCTCTTGTTCTATCTTCATTTTATAGGCTTTCTACCCAAGCTGCCCTTGATGAAGGTTTCTAATGGCCAGAGTTTCATTTGGACTTGTAAGAAGGCCTTCCTTCACACTGGATCAGTTTTCAGATCCTTCCCTTTGATGAGTTTATTTAAACCCTTTTTTTATTGTTGGGGATTCATTATGGGCACAAAAAACCAGGTTACATTAATTGCATTTGTTAGAAAAGGACCCTCTTATAATTGGGTCCCACCTACAAAAGGTGTTCCACACCCCGTGTTCCCCCAACCCTTCCCTCCTTCCTTTCTCTGCTCTCCCCATTCCCCACTCCCCACCATATACTGGGACATTAATTGTCCTCATATCAGAATTGAGTACATAGGATTCTTGCTTCTCCATCCTTGTGATGCTTTACTAAGAAGAATGTGTTCCACTTCCATCCAGGTTAATACAAAAGACATAAAGTCTCCATCTTTTTTAGTGGCTTTGAAAACACAGATTGAATTGAAAAGCACACTGGTTTAAGAGCAAGCCATCCATTTATGCCCTCTCTGAATCCCAGTTTCGTCATCTGCAGAGAGAGACACTTGCAGAAGTCTTTAAGATCTTAAGTATTTAAGGATCTCATTTTATGTGTTATTTCTCTCTACCAACTCAGAAATTAGAAAAAAAAAGAAAAAAGAAAGGGGAGAGGGTGCTTGTTTTTAAGTTTTGCCAAATTTTATCATTATGTTCACAGGTTTGGATCCAAAGAAAAGTCTGGGAACATAAGTTTTAATGCCCTGAGAAGATACAGCTGGGAAGAATAACCCCATTCAAGTTCAGAGAGTCCCGATGCTGAAGGTAAAGTCAAGTAAGTAGTGACTGTTAAACACATTGAAGGCTGCCTCACATCATCCGCACTTGAGGAATAAAAGACTATGTTATTGACTTATTACACTGGAAAACCAAGTAGGAACTGGAGCTGCCCTGGTCTGAATGGTCAAAACTTCATTCATGGTCATTCCCAGCTCAATGTCAATAGGGTTATTTTTGTTAAACCATGTGCTAAAATTGCAGAACATATCTTACTGTAAACTGTATGTCTTAGTGCTTCAAACAGACTTAAAAAAATAAAACAGCATAAAAGAAACTAAATGGCAGCATAAAGCTGGAAATGTCATTTAGGACTCTGGAGATGTCCTAGTTTCAAACTCCTAGAAATATTGCCTAATTAATGACATCCAGCATGCACTAAAATATCTTATGAAAGACACTAATATTCATCCTTATGCAATTTCTGTTTTTTTGGTTATGGATATTACACAAAGGTCTAACACATTCATCATCACTCTTATAAAATGAAGCTTTTATAATTTCATTTCATGAACTATCCCTCTTTTTCCTTCTGCCCATGAAAAATATTTTTATGTTGTGTCTGCTCCAGTAATTCAGTCAAAAACAAAGTCATTTGAAGACAAAGAAAGTATAAAGTGGATTTTTTTCCTTACATAATCACCCTTCCATCCAAATTAAATAAAATAAATACAAAATACACAACAAAGCTGACAATATAACTAGCTGAGCAGAGTCACTTGGACAGCTTTAGTCACAATCCACAAAGGATTTCAGCCAGTGTGGGCATATATATTATTGTGTTCTTAGAGCACAGCGGGCCTTTTCCAGGCTGCATTTAGAAGACACATGGTTCATTTCCACTGCTCACTCTGGCCACCATTTTTGAGGCTTTACTATCTGATAGATCCTTCTGGCTTAAGATGTTTTTACCTGAAGGAACCAAGGGAATTTAGCTAGGACCTTTTTAGCTAGGAGCAAGGGAATTTAGACAACATTGTTCATTCGTGAATGAAACCACACTTTGGAACCACATACAATTTCCCTTAAGACTTACTTAAACAAATGGCTGATACACACACAAGACAAACTATACACACAATAGATAATTCTCACATTGGGACAACCTCCAATTCTGATTCACAAAGGAAAAGATAAAATCCTGGCTAAGGAGATTTTTCTTGATCTTGGATCTTTCAGAATAGTGGTCTACTGTGATGTTAATTCTAAGCTGTCCACTAACCTTTTTGGTATATTGTACTGATTTGTTTGACACCTGCACATGGCCAAGCTGGTATTCTTTTGTGTGAACTTCAAAGAACTCTGAGCCTTTCAGTTTACAAAGTTTCAGTGTTCAAGCTCTAAATACAAAATCTTAGCCAGCTATATATCTATATTTGCTCCTATTTTCTACTATGTGGGTTCTGCTACATGTGTTCTGCTTTGTAGTCAAGAAGTGACAAAACTCACCTCTACTCCAGTAGATGCTTTGAAAAATATTTGCTGCCTCTCAAATGAAGATGACATCTTTATCCCTGTTCCTCTTGGGGAGTTATCTCTACCTGTGTTATTTTTTTATGTTTCTCCTCCTCTGCTTCGTCCTCCCCTTTCTCTCTCTCTGACCCACACAAATATACACACACATCTCTGTCCACACCCACAACCTCTCTCCATAATTATCTGACAGTGCGACAGTGAGAAAGATTATGCAGTCAGGTAGGAGAGAATCAGCCTGCTTTCAGAATTATCTAGTATTTTAAAGCATAGGCTCCTAGGCCTCATCTCTCCCTCTTAAATCAAAAATCAATAAATATAAGGGCAGCGGCCTTGAACACTGCATTTTTAGAAACATCCTTGGGGTTTTCTAATGATCCACCATATTTAAAAATTACTGAATAAATTACTAGTTTTTTTTTTTTTTGGAGACAGAGTCTCACTTTGTTACCCTTGGGAGAGTGTCATGACGTCATAGCTCACAGCAACCTCAAACTCTTGGGCTTAAGCGATCCTCTTACCTCAGCCTCACAAGTAGCTAGGACTGCAGAGTCCCACCACAGGGTCCCACCACAACACCTGCCTAGTTTTTTCTAGTTTTTTTCTCTTTTTTTTTTAGAGACAGGGATCTCACTCTTGTTAATGATGGTCTCAAACTCCTTAACTCAAGCAATACGCTTGCTTCAGCCTCCCATAGTGCTAGGATTACAGGCATGAGCCACCACACCCAGCCCCTAAATTACCAGAATTTTAAATGGAGAAGAAAATATGTTTTGTTGAAAATGTCCCCCATACTATGCAGAAATCTTTGACTTTAAGTCACTGCTCAAGTAATATTAATAGTCTGGCATTTTGCCCATTTTAACCCTAAGCTTACCCAATGGAGACAACATTTTCACATTAAAAAGTGCCTATGATATCACATATCTCTGATAGTGTTTCACACAATCAAAAACTCCTCAATCTTTACAATATACGGTCTACTCATATCCAAGAGGGAACTCTGTTGGTACTATACAGCATGAAGTCAATAGAAGAAAAACAATTTAGAATGGTGTCATAAAGATTTTCTAGATTAAAATACCTGAAGTTACAATGATCTGGACCCACATATAACATGTCAGTTCCGTGAACTAAGGTCAAGAGAACTGTAGTTCTCACACACGTGGACTAAATCATCCTGACAAGCATAATGAATGTTCTATTCTGGGGACAGGGCAGGCTAAGAGTGGCAAGTCCTCAATTATGACAGGTGCCTATAGGGAGTCTGAATTATTCTACACCAGGAGCTGGTGTTTCCTCTTTACTGTTTTTGAAGAGGCTTTGGGCTTTGTCTGAACCCACCCTTAGCATGAGACAATGTCAGTGATCTCTGGAAAATTCTAAAGACTAGAAATAGGCAAGCTCCCTTACATTTTTGAAAAAGGAGAAAATAGCCCATGGAACCAGTGAAGTCAATGTTGTGGCAAATTTCTGGAACATATTAATAAGAAGCAAGCAGACATCATAAAAACCGTCACAATCACCAGAAACAACTTAGTGAATCCTTCCAGCTGTGCCAACTCAACTTCATTTCACACTTTGACAGGTTATTAGATGAGACAAGAGTTTAACAGGCCTTCAGTGAGGAATTTGCAAAAGTCTCTCAAGATACCCTCTCAAGTTATATAAAGAAAGATGGGTTCAATGGCAGCACAGAAATAGATTAGAAAGTGGTTGAATGATAACTAAAAGGATCTAATGTCTTTGATGATTTGTCGTCTAGTATATTGTCCTTGGTTCACTCAAGTTCAACAAATACATCATCAATATGGTAAAAAGATAAAAGAAATTCCTGCCAGTTCTGAAGGCTCCAAGTAAATTAGGAGATAGTTCAATGAGTTGGATGGCAGATTCAAGATCCAGAGTGGTCTTAAGAGAATGATCCCTATCAGGCAAAATTGGGATAAGGGTGAGTTCAAGGCTTGATCCACCTGGATCAGCTACACGGGGAGGCAGCAGGAGACATACAGGTTAATGGCAATTAATGTCAAAAAGGACTTAGGGGTTTTATTTGAGGTTCAACTAACATGAGTTAGTAATATAATTAGGTCACCAAAGGAGCTGAAGGCTCCATGCTTCAGTCTTCATGAACAGCATATAGGTTTTCAGAATGATGATGGTGGTCATCTGAAAAGCTGGGAATTCCACCATAATGGAGGCCTAGATATTCCCAGACTCCTGAGCATGATAGCTTTTCCTGTATAAAGCTACTACACTTCCCTACCAATGTGCTTTGCTGTTGGCTAACTCTTCCTCCAGCTCTCAATGTGTAGAAGGCACAGAAAATCATTCTGGGACTCAGGACCAAAGGTGCCCTTTCTCTGGGCATATCTGCAGCTAACAGCCATCAGATCACTTCTAGTACTGTATTATACCATTTCTAATTGTCTATTTCCACTTCTGTACAATGAATGGCTTACTCTGTTGACCATTTTTACATCAACAGGTTTACCAATGTATCCCACCTAGGTGATGTTCAATGAACATTTATTGGATTGATGAGTAGGAAATTCTGATCGTAATCAGGACTAATGGAGAATTCAAAAACACATCCCAAGACAACTGATTGAAGAAACTACAAATGCTTACTCTAGAGAAAAGAAAATTTATGGGGGTTCAATTACATAAAAAGTCAGAAATGATACAATGTATTCTACATGGTATCAAGACTAGAAGCTTTGAGGAGAGACATTTTAACATGGCTCAAGAGATATCTTTCTATACAGCTATCAAGAAAAGAGTAAGTTTTTATGAAGGGAAATAAGTTAACACACAAGGGCATCCTTGAGCACAAGCTGTTTGGCCACATTTCTAGAATGCCATAGAGGTATCTCAAGTATAAGATGGGAAAGTGGACTGAATCCTGATTTCCACAACATTCCTTGCTGGTATGATCAAATCACAAAAACATTCACCTATAGTTAACACTTTCTTTCTATGTGGAATAATAGGGATAAAACTTTCACCCATGAGAAATTACATTCATGGAAATATCATTAGAGTAAGTGTCTATTAACTCTTGATTTGACTGCATCTATTCTAGGAAAGTGGGTAAACTTTCATAAGTAGCATCAAATCTCTTAGCCTATTTCTTTTTCCATGCAACCAAAGATTCTGTTGAACTAAATGATTCTAATACTTTCTTGATATAGAATCTATGTCATGTTACTCAGTGCCTTTAAATGACCTACCCAAGGAGAGTAAGTTGTTTCTCAGATGATATCCATTACATTACATGCATTATAGCTAAGTCTATCAGTGGCCAAATCCACTGAATTAGAACATCCAATAACTCAGTGTCAAGACTGCTAGATTAATAGCTAGATATTGAATTACATTTTTAAAAAACTCTTTCCCACATTAGATCAGATGGGTTTCAATGGCCATGATTACTGCTGAAGGGAGTCTGGCTGTCTGAGTTTCCACAGCTACTACCACAAATGATGGGCATTAAAGTGCTGCAGCCACCTTTTGGAGAGAGGCCCAGCCTAATCAGGACTCACAAACATTATAATTTTTTTTTCTCTGATGTTGGAAAGTACAGCCCTAGCTTTAGAAATTTTCACATAACACTGCGCTGAGGGAAAAAACAAAACAAAAGAAAACTTGATCTCAACATCAAATCTCCTGACATCACATTAGAATAGGTCATCTCTTCCAAGAATATAGCTCCCTTTAGGTCACATCAAAATCACAACCAACTTCATAAGAACTGGTAATATCTAGTAATCTCTATTCAACTTCCAAAGTTCCATCTTGCCCTGGACTGAATTTTGCTTCTTGGGTTTGTGTGACTGTGTGTATGTGAGTGTGTGTGTGAGCGTGTGTGAGTGTGTGTGAGTGTGATTGTGTGAGCATGTAAGAGTGTGTGTGAGTGTGTATGAGACCATGAGTGCATGTGAGTGTATGTTTGAGGGTGTGTGAGAGCATATGTGTGTGTGTGAGTACGTGTGTGAGTGTGTTGAGGGGTGTTGTTATTGTTGGGTTTATTGTTTGTTTTAAACCAAATACATGAACCAGCTGAAGTGATTCCTTTTGAAGATGTGGATTGCTTTTATCACAGAGATTTGTACCATTAGGGAGAGAATACTCCAGAAAGTGCAATATAATGAGCATCTTCATCCAAGCCTAAGAAAAGACCATAGAGAGTCTTACCAGTATGACAATATGGTGACTCATAGGAACTAAACTGGTTTTTAATTCACTGGGAAGATGAATATATTCTCTTTGTTCCTTCATTTTTCATTGTCTTCAGCATTCTGTGAATTCCATGATAAATAATTAGTATGTATCTTAATTATTATTTTTAATCACTCTAACACTGATAGAATACTACTCAATACCAGGCATATTGCACAATGACTCATTTAACTCACTAACGACCCTATAAAGAAGGTACTACCATCACCTGCATTTTACAGATGAGGAAACTGAAGCACAGTGGATGCCATGTGTGTCCCTCAGAGTGCCCCTTTAGGGCCAAAGGGCTCATTCCTCAGTGGCTCTGAGATGCTATGGTGAGCATGTGTACCTCCCCTAAGAGTTACCCCCAACCCAAGGAATCTTTTGTGCCCTGGGGGGAGGTGTAGCCCACACCTGAATACTGATCATTGGTGGGAAGCACAGGGGAGAGGCTCAGGCCACTGACCTTAATTCCAGACCTTGAAAGGCCACTAGGTACAGACGCATCTCAGCTGCAGAGGTGCCCATTGATCACCTGAGGCTTCTGTAGTAACAAGTGCACCAGGATCCAATGGTACCTGATTTCCATTCCTGTACAGGTGTTATTTACTCCCAAGAATACATCACCTTTAACCTCCTGCAGCAACTCTCCATCTGAAAGTCTGTTTCTCAAATAACCTAACCTACCACAAGTTTCCTATCAGAGGTCACAAGCAATCCAGCTTCATTCTAAATCAGTGTCTCTCAACCTTTTTTGTCATGGCACACTTAGAATTCAGTTCTAACATTGTGGGGATTTAATAACCTACGGTACCTTACTGGGAATTCTTTTCTTTTCTTTTCTTTTTTTTTTTATCTATAAAGAAAGAGTGCAGCTAGATTTTCTGATGTGTAAATGCCTTCAACTCTCACATTATGGAATTGTATGACTTCAGATTTCATACATAATATAGTGGTGAGTAGGCAGGGTCTAGAATCATGACAAAGAAAAACCAGATCAATATCCTCCTCACCCAGTTACTATCTGTGGTCTTTATGCCCTTAGACACTTAATTTGCTCTATAAATATTAGTTTTCTTATTGGCAAAGTCATGGTATTATTAATAATTACCACAAAAGGTTATTATAAGCATTGAACAGTGATAGATGAGAAGTTTTTAGCATTGTCAAACATGTTCTAAATGCCCAATTAATATTTGCCTTTTGGGGCCTGGCTCAGCGGCTCATGCCTATAATCCTAGCACTCTGGGAGGCTGAAGCAGGTGGACTGCTTGAGCTCAAGAGTTAAAGACCAGCCTGAGCAAGAGCAAAACCCTGTCTCTACTAAAAATAGAAAAACTAGCTAGGCATTGTGGCAGGTGCCTATAGTCCCAGCTACTGCTAAGGCAAGAGGATCACTTGAGCTCAAGAGTTTGAGGTTTCTGTGAGGTATAAAGCCATGGCACTCTACCCAGGGTGACGGAGTGAGATTTTTGTCTCAAAAAAAAAATATATATATATATATAAATATATATATTGCCCTTTTCTTGTGATTGGTGGTGGTGATAGTGGTGGTTGGAGGCAGAAATGTTCTATCAGTGCCTACACTGTATTTGCCCTGAATTTTACACTTATAGATGACTTAGATCACTTACTTTAGTGAAGTGAAGTGATCTTAGTTGAAGAATGATGCTGAGAGGCATCAGTAGGCCATGATGCTGTGGCCTGTCTGCCTTCCAGAATGACTTGGAGGCAGTTACGGAAACAAAACATTTACACTCTAGTTAAAATACCATGAATTGGGACTAAACCCAGATCACACATGGTTAAGACTGAAGAATAACGAGTTAAATCTAAGAAAGACTTAAATACCAAAAGGCCTAGGAACGATGACTCTATAAATAGGATAATAGCCATGATTAATAAAGAAAAAAGACTGCTCACATTTCCACTACAGCCCATATGAGAACAAATGGACAAAAATCAGTTCTGGATAAAATTAGGCAGACTATAAGGAAAAAAAATTTTTTTTTAATAATTTTATTAAATCATGATTGTGTACATTGGTGCAATCATAGGGCAGAATGTGCTTCATATACAATCAGAAACATTTTGATCGTACTGTGAGAGATGTTAACCAATCTTAGAGTTAAAAAATTTTAACTCTAAGATTGGTTAACACCAGCATACTTGACAAAGGGATACCCTGTGACCTCTCCTTAGGGATCCACAGCTGATGGGATGAATGCGCCTCTGCGTATACCAGTTAAAGGGAATTTTATCTATACAGGGAAAGATGCCAAGTAATTCTTTGCAGTTCCCAAGCTTCAATGATAAGGCAAATTTAACATACTAAATGCTGCCATCCCCAACACAGGGCCGCTGACAAGGGGATTTCCCAAGGGATTCCCTGAGCCAGTTTTCCCCTTTAAAGACCCAAGGCATAAGTGAGCTAGGGGTAGGTATGTTCAAAGAGTAATAAAAACCACTCTCTAATTAGATGAGATCTCCTAAGCAGAGCACCAACAGGGCAGCAGAGTCGGGCACTAGTAAATTAAATTTTTAAAGCCTCGTGCAATCACTCCCCTGACGTGGCCTCTTCCTTAAGCTCCAACTCTCAGTTATTTTTTATTTATCATAATTACTTTAGTAATGAGATTTGTTTCCTTGTTATTATATATATTCCTGTGCAGAGGAACAAAAAAATAATGGCCTAAAAGGAGTTATGTTTCTTATTTATCTCCTTGGCCGTTAGTTATTGGGCCAAGGGGAAGGATGAAGGAGCAGGGAGAAACTGTAAACAGAGGAGAAAGTGTTCCCTGTGCAGTGAAGATGTATGGGAGCATATTTGCAAGAAGGGAGCTGGGCAATGAAGAAGGAAGGCTCATAATTCAAAAGGGCTGGGTGGCCCAGAGAGATAAATAACCAAGGAAAAGGTAAGAGGGAAGTCAGGCCCGGCAGGGGGAATCCACATTACCAAAGTGTGTGTAATGCCTTTTGACTTCCCAGCTTATTAACTCTGGCCTGCCAGGCGGGGGGACACAGAATGAGAGAGAACACAGGGCTCCAGGGCAACCTCTCCATGCTCCCTTTGGAGGCGCAATTCCTTCTAGTTCCTGACAGGGTATAGTTTTCTAGCAACCTGGGCACCCATGATCTTGAAGCTTGGGTACAAGGAGATTCTCTTCTGTCTCAATTTCCCCTTTAGACACCTCTCATCTAAGACTGGGAGGCATGGGCAATCCCTGGGCTATGGAAGACAGACTCCATGGACCACAGATTATGCTCATTACAGATCCTCTGAAAAGCTTTTGGAGACTCCTCTATGGAAGCTGATTATATGCTGGCTTCCAACGGCAAGATGCCAGCTATTTTGTCCATTCCAATAGGCCAAATTTTATTTAAAAACCAGGCATGAGGAGGGAAATAGGCATTAGCTAAATTCCACAGTTCCAACCTTCCTCTAATGCTGTGGGGTTTTGGTACCATTTATTCAGTCCTACACTTACCACCTAAAATCACAAAGACAATCAAAGCTTTAATAAGATGTTTATGTGTATCTAAAGGAACCTTTCCCACCTTTGGCCTTGTCCCTCCCTCTGCAGAATTTCTATCCTACTGCCATGGGTTGTCCTGGGTCTGAGAAACACAAAGCAGGACAAAGATCACTAATCTCCTTAGACTGGTCATTGGGAAGAGCTTTGATGTCCTACCATGAAAATTTACACATCAGGACGCAATAAGAGAACCTTTATTTCTGTATAGTGCTAAAGAGTTTTGAAGTACTATGATATTCTGTCATGATACTAATCAAAAGCAAGGTGCAGTAGTCAGGGCTTACTACTGTCTAGATAAGTTGAAGAGACAGAAGAAGAGGGTTGAAGTCATGTGTCCAAAGCCACATGCCTGGAAAGGTATGACTTAAGCTGGGTCTTCCCTTCCCCTGGTCAGAATTCTTTGTCCTCTACCATCATCCCAATAATCACAGATGGGGGAAAAAAGCTAAATCCAGGGAGAATGAAAGAAAAGCAAAAATGATTTCCCCTTGATAAAGGCAATGAGATCATATTACAGCTCTGATAACCAGGGGAGGGGCTCTCCTTTTCACTTCGCAAAGGCAGAGCGTCCTCAGAGTAAATAACAAAAGAAAAGGCATCCTCAGTGTTTGCGGGGATTATCAGGGCTGTGCTTCCAATTTTCCAGTCACAGACTTCCATGTGTATTCAGTTGCATTTGTAACATTCACTCCTAAGTACATGGTAGATGTGATGGGAATTAAGAAATAACAAATCTATATAATACCCAAGGGTAGACTACTAAGCATATGCTGAAAGAACGTGTTAGGGGTGGAAATGCTAAGAAAAGAGATGTCTGAGAGGAAATTGAGACAGAAGAATAGACACTCATATATGTCCCCCCCATCCTGCACCCCTGCCCAAGATTTCTTCCTCCTGTAGGAAGATCAGAGGAGGAGGAGGAAAGGAAAAACACAGGAATACAGACAAACATCAGAAGTTGCCCAGCCACTGAAAAAGCAGAGCATTTAACAAAACAAGTGCATTTCCCCCAGAGCCTCGGCCCCAACTTGATCAATGATTCTGCAACACTGAATCATTTTTAATTTAATGCTTCTGGGAAGTGAGGGGGAAACCCATCAACTACAGGCACAGTTGGCAAGAGCTCGGTATTAGCATTTGGCAGCATTTATTATCACTGTTTATGATGGCATAAATTAGGTTTATGCTGATATAATTAATAACCCTAAATTTGGGAATAATAAATAGTAATACTTATTTGGAGCTGAAATGTCTGAGGAAGGCAAATGGAGTCCTCATGTACCCGGCTCCCTCTTTGTGTACAGGCCGTGGTGAGGATGGGGTGTGATTGAGGAAGCCCTGGGGAAGGCACTCCTGAGCCAGGCCCCAGCACTATGCATCATTTAACACTATGCAAATGACTTAGCAGCAGGACCTTAAGAGTTCTTAGAGCAAATAATTTCCATTTTGATCTCTATGAACAAGTTCATCAACAAGATTCAGTATGTTGCATTTCCCTCTAGAACCAGGGCCCTCAAATGTTCTCTCCATTCACACTGTTCCTGTGGCTCATGTACAGAGGTTTGGACAGTTACAAACAAATGTCATGTTCTTTATGGGTCTCTCTACCTCCTACCTGTCTAGAAAGGCATCATGGATGCCCTGCCAAGTGCCTACAGAGTATGATTTGAGAATTACTAAAACACATTTGCAAGGAAAAAATAAAGGCAGAAAACAACTACCTCTGGATTTTTTTTAAATTAAATGTGTGTATCTTTCATTGTTTTAAGTTGTAAACAAACAGTGAGATTAAAATATTACTATAAATTTTTCCTTTTTTTTTTAAATCTGTCTGGGAACATATCTTAGCATTCTAAATAGCTGAGATTTTCATCCCTACTTTTTTCCAATGAGGGTAGAAATTAGATGGGGATAAATTATAGTTCCTTAGACCTCTTCTTGATCAGAATAACAATTTTTCCCCATTTCCAAATAGAAGAAAAGAAAAGAAAAGAGAGTTTGAACACACTTTGCCCAACTCCCCTTATAGTGTCTTGAGCCAAGGAGACTGAGGTTGCAGTGAACTGTGAGGACACCACTGCTCTCTGGCCCCAGACAACAGAGTGAGACCCTATGTCACAAACAAAAACAAAATACGAGGAGTCCAGGAAGCACTGTCAGTCCTGATTCAGTGAGAACCCCCCCAAATATTATAACCAGGCCAGTAAGACAGCAACAAGTTTCTTTTGGAACTTACCATAATTATCCATCTTTTTATCTTGTTTTCTTGTTCAGAAATATGTTGCTAAGGGATCCTTGGCTTAGCAACACCCACTGTATTTTACAAGAAAATCCTGTCTTTGTCCTCAAGGCCACTGTTATCAAAACCTTCCAGCTGGCTCGGCACCTGTGGCTCAGCGGGCTAAGGCGCCAACCACGTACACCTGAGCTGGCGGGTTCGAATCCAGCCTGGGCCCGCCAAACAACAATGACAGCTGCAACCAAAAAATGGCCAGGCACTGTGGTGGGCGCCTGCAGTCCCAACTACTTGGGAGGCGGAGGCAAGAGACTCGCTTGAGCCCAGGAGTTGGAAGTTGCTGTGAGCTGTGATGCCATGGCACTCTATCCAGGGTGACAGCTTGAGGCTAAAAACCTTCCAGCCATCCTCAGAGGCTCCATCACCATCACCACCACCCTAAGGAACTTCTTTACTATTACTGATTCCTACAAGTTCCATGGAAGCCCACAATCACCTGTGAAAGACAAGTGCAACCTTATAGATTACATCTCCAATCCTTATGCAACGATTGCCTCTTTGCTGGTCCCGCAACATACAGGCCATTTCTATCATCTTTACAAAGCTTTACACTTATTATTAAAAGTGTGTTCAAAGACCACTAATAAATGTGAGAACATCAAGAACAATGTCACATAAACAAGCTGGGTAGACTTCACATGGGAAAGTTCAGGCATGTGCAAGGGGTTGGGGGGGAGGTTTATTTTATCCACAAGGTATACCCCAAAGGAAGAATGGCTAAAATGGATGAAGCTCACAGGGCAAGGATCAAAACACAATCAAACACAAATCTGCCTGATAATATGCCCTGAAACAAAATGTCAACCCCAGAAATAGTTCAAGTGGAAGTCAGAGAAACCATGTGTCAGATAAGTTAACAGGAGGGCTCAGGAGCTGAGACTTTTAAGCCTTTTTATTGTGAGATATTATGCATCTCAAGTCTTTCCACGATGATGTGCTATGACCTGTATCAATAAAATAACACTATGACTTCCAAGCCCCTTTCAGCCAAAATTGTTTGAAATATCCAGGTGCCTTAAGTTCCATGATAAAAGAGTAATTTTAGTCCTAATAAATAATGGTAATGATGACGCATGCCAGTGTTACTGAGAAGAAGCTGGCCTGACATTTGGGAGCCCATAACTACCAACTGTGAGCTGGAAATACTGTGTGTCCAGGCCAGCAGGAGACCCAGTTACTAAGACCACATTAAGCTTTATACCAGAGGCCTGGATGGAGCCTATGATCTGGAAGTAGGAGCATTTGAAATGCAAGAAACCACAATACTTAATCCCTGAGTTTGAATATTGCCTTGGGCTTGTGAGACCTCCCAGAAAAGTCAACAGTGAGCATATTGTCTTCCTCTTCCAGCAGAAGGAAAAACTGAGCAGAGCCTGGAAGAGCCAGAATTCAAACTAGCCTTAGGCCTCTAGCCCCTTTCCATTCTCCATCAGACCCCAGACAATTGTACGAGAAAATGTGGAAATGGGATCGTGCCCCTCAAGCGGGCCTGCATAGCTGTTTTCTATTCATTTAGGCTGAGAAAGCATGCTAGTGAAATCCTTGGTCAATCAACCAGGAGAAGCCAGCCACTGATGACCCAGAGATTCTCTCCGTAGTTAAGAATCAGACAGCATGAGCCCACTGAGTTCTGTCTGACCAGGGAGAACACTGTTTTGGTGCCTTGTTCAACTTAAGAGTATTTTTTTTTTAATTTTTTTTAGTATTTTGAGGAAGAGTTTTGCCCTGTCACCCAGGCTAGAGTACAGTGGCATCTTCATAGCTCACTACAACCTCAAACTCCTGGGCTCAAGAGATCCTCCTACCTTAGCTTCCCCAATAGCTAGGGGACTCATCATGACGCTGGGCTAATTTTTCTATTTTAAATAGAGACGGGGCCTCTCTCTTGCTCAGGCTGGTCTTGAACTCCTTAGCTCAAATGATTCTCCCAATCAGCCAACCAGAGTGCTAGGATTACAGATATGAGCCACCGTGTAGAGTTTGGAGAAGCCTCATCACCACCAGAGGTCTGAATGATGCTTCTTAATGAAGAACCAGCCTCTCAGTTTTCCCATGTGCTTAAAGGACAACCAGTTACTATAAAAAAAAAAGAGAAGAGTCTCTGCTCTGTGCCAATATTCTCTGTCCTAAAACAATCTCCACAGAAAAAAGAAAAATGGTGTCTGGGAACTACTGGGCTAGGATGGCCTGACCCATTAGGAACACATGGGAGCCTCATTTATCTTTCCTTTTCTTGTATATGTGTATCTATTATAATTTTATTTTTAGTCTGTAGCTCTGATTTGCTTTCATTTAGCATAGTTTACCACATTTCATCATTAGAAATTTATGCCGTTCCTCTTTGTATATTTTATCATCTTCATATTTTTAACCTTTTTAACTTATCTATCTTTGTTTTGTGCTTAGCCTTTGAAGCTGGTCTATTCTCAGCTCTTTAACATTTAATTTACTCTTTAAAGAAGAAATAATTATTATTTCATCTTTCGCAAATCATTATTATTTATTTAAGCCATTTTAATTTAATCTCTTGAAGTTTTTCTTCATTTTTTAGCATCTATTTATCATTTCATCTCTTCCATTTCACCATTTTAATATTGCTGTTTCCTCAGTTGTCTAAACTTGTGTTTTTGCTCCTTTAATGCTGACTTTTTAAAATTGTACATACATTTTTCCTTTGTAGCTTTTTAAGTTTTTTTTTATTTTATCATTTTTACTTTATTCTGTTCCCCCACCCCCCACCAAAGGATACATGTGCTTAGCTATTGTAAAAACAATCACCTGTTACCATAGGAAAGGCTTTGTTCTTTGTCCACAAGTTGTAAACAGGTCTTTATGAAAGCTCATCCTGCCTCTCCCACCAATGGGCCATATGACCTTGGGTGTTCATCTGACATCTGAGCCTCATCTCCCAAGCTCTGAGAATGATGACCCTCCAACGGACCTCATCAGACACTCCCATTATATAAATGAACTACCCCAGTCTTCTTTTTGTGAACCAACATTCCGTTTAGCTAGGGTGACATTCTTATTATAACTGTATCCAGAATCCAGTAAGCCTAATTGATAAAAAAGATTTCTCTGTAGTAAATATGAATAAGTAAATATAAACATTGGTCTTAATTGTGAAAAAATCACAGTTTAAACCCTGATTTCACCATTAACCCACCAAATGACTTGGGCAAGTCATTTGATTACCCTGGACACCAATCTGTTTCTTTGTAGAAAGAGAGTACTAGACCAGATTCTTTCCTCTGCAATTAATTTCCTATGATTCTCTACCATTCTATTCAAAGAAACCATAATATTGGCATCAATATGTTGATAAACAGAAAGCACATTGTTATTTATACCAGAAGACAGGAGATCAAGGGAATTTATTCCTAGAATACCAAGGCCTCTCCTATCACACCCACTGGGTGAAATGACAAAGCGCAGGCTAGGTGGGGCCAAGTGTTAACATACTTGCCATTGATGACACCATCTGGATTGAGCATAGGGATGATCTTGAAAATGAAGTTTTCCCTCAGGAGCTTAGCCACAGGGTCACCGCTGACCAGGAACTCCAAGGCCCCCTTCATCACCCAGCTGGCATTGCTCTCTCCTGGATGAACTCGGGCAGTGATCACCTGATATGGGCGATGTCCTGGAGCAAAAGGGACATGGGCAATTAAACCTTAATATACTTCCCATTTCCATTAAGATAGTCTTCAGGGGGGCGGTGCCTCTGGCTCAAAGGAGTAGGGGGCCGGCTCCATGTGCCAGAGGTGATGGGTTCAAACCCAGCCCTGGCCAAAAAAACTGCAAAAGAAAAATTAAAAGATAGTCTTCAGGGGACCAGATATATAACTGACTGGCATGAAGTCAAAGTAAGTTGAATGCTTCTTATACACATCTGACCTACATTTGCCCATTTTCCACATTCTTCCATGGTCTGCAAGACTCCAGAGAGTATAAAGACTCAAGGCTTTAGCAATGTATTCTGAGGCCACATCTGGGCTGAGGTGGAAAATGTGTTTTGATTGATTAGTGATGTCTGTTCCCCACATACTAAAAGAAGGAAGGAATTGATTAGTGATGTCTGATCCACACATACTCAAGGAAGAAATGGAAAGGAAATGGCATTACACCAAGAATTTGCTGTGTCTACTATGCCCCTTATCCAATTTTGTAGCTTTTGTTTCTAACTCTCATTTCCTTTTGTATCCTTATCCAATTCCTTATTGCTCCTATGCTTACTCTAATAATATTAAAGTCCAAATATTTGCTAAGTACAAATACCCCAGCCTAAAAGTTAGTAATATCTTTCCATATCATTCAAATCACTGAGTTAACAAATATGTCTTTTCTTCCCTTAAACAGTAACCTTTTTCCTTATTATTGAACGTATATTCATGGCATACAATGTGATGTTTCAATGCACATACACATTGCATAATGGTAAAATCAAGGTAGTTGCCCCTCCTGTCTAACTGTAACTTCATACTTCTCTTGTTCCTCCCTCCCTGCCCTGCTCTCCAGCTTCTGGTAAACACTATTTCACTCAGTATGGAAGTTCCATAAATAATGTGATCCAGCACTCCTACTCCTGGATATTAATCCAAAAGAAATAATATCAGTATGTTGAGGCTATATCTGCATTCCCATGTCATGTTTATTGAAACTGCCATGTTATTCCCAGTAGGCAAAATGTGGAATCAACCTAAATGCCCATCTACAGATGAATGGACCAAGAAGATGTAATACATAGTACATACTTACGCCCAGACACACAGGCACACACACGATGGAACTCTATTCAAACATAAAACAGAATGAAATCCTGTCATTCCCAGCAACATGGATGAACCAGGAGGACATTATATTATGAGAAATAAGCTAGCCACAGAAAGATGAACACTGCATTATATCACCAATATGTAGAATCTAAAGAACAGTATCCTTTTAGAGAGCACAAACAGCATCTCAAATTGTGCATAAAGAAAAACTGAACAACTCTCAATTACAGATCTAAAAGCAGATAATAGAACATAAAAAATAAACTTCCTTTTTTTTTTTTTTTGCAGTTTTTGACCTGGGCTGGGTTTGAACCCACCACCTCCAGCATATGGGGCCGGCGCCCTACTTCTTTGAGCCACAGGCGCCACCCAAAAACTAAACTTTTAAGTTACTTTAATAAACTTTAAATTACTAAACTATAATTCAGTTATAATATAACAATTATATTAGTATCAACTGAAACAAATAAAACCCCACACTATCTGCCTCTTCCAAATTTCTGCCAACAGCCATGAATCCACTGAGCTCTAGATTTAGGGAGTGTAAATCATTGCATTTTTACTATGGTGAGAGCAGATGACTTCAGCTCCTGTGGGTCATCTATACATTGGAAATAAACTTCAGCTATGTTTTCCCATAAGCAGGTGTCTTGAGCATATTCCAGTAACTACAGGAAACACTAAGCAGAAAAAGTTGAATACATTATAGAGGCCATAGCACTTGTCAGTAGTGACAAATATGTAAGCAAATAATGACAAGTGAGCTAATGGAGGTGTATACAAGGCACAAAAAAATATACATTGGAAGAAAGTAAAGACATTTCCAGAGACATAATTTGTATTTTAACTGTGTTTTGCCGAGTAAATAATATTTACCAGATGAGAAGGTGAAAAGGGTCTTCTAAACAAAAAACAAAACAAAAAAAAAAAAAAACGCACATTCAAGAAACACAGAGGAGAATTCAATGCATTTTAAAATGAAGTTAAATTGCTGAAGCAAAGAACTCAAGATGGTGGAATATGAATTTAGAAAAGTAGGCTGGTATCAAACTGGCAAGATCCCTTCTTACACATTTGCTTCAGTATTTGGACTTTATCCTGTTCTCAACTGTGGAGTAAGCAACACTCTGGTTTCCTCTGATCAGTAATGGAGACATAGCTGAATCAGTTACCGGTGAAAGAGTGAACATTTGCTTATTATCTCTTGGTTGTCTGCCCAACAGCCTTTCTCCCTTTCTTCTTATTATCAAAGCCCTGATTTTGTGGGGGAAGGAATTTGTCCAGATTTAAATACTCAGTTTTATGGATCCTCTTATACGCAGAAGTGAACACAGCTGTGGCCAGTGAGAGACAAAAGTGAACCCAAGGTGAGTCATTAAGGGAAAACTAATAAAAGGAGACAGTTTCACCTGGCAGACATCAATTTGGTTTTTATGTCTCATCTTTTGCTCTTCTTCATGTTTGCACCTAAATGTGATGTCTTCAGGTGAGAACACCAACTTGAAAATAAAAGTCACATGCTAAGAATAGTGACCATAAAACTTAGAAAGAGCCAAGGTACTTGACAAATTTCTTAAGCAGCAATACCACACCTTCAATGGCTTCTTCAATACTTCTGGATATTTAAGAACCATAAAATAATATTTGGCTAGGCCTTCGTGATCACGTTTCCATTACTCCCTTTCACTCAAGTCTAACGTGAATGTAAGATCAGGGTTAAAACCATCCCTATATTAACATTATCCTGAATGGCATGAATTCAGGTGGGCTTTCTAGATTGAGGAGAAGGGAGCAAAAGAGCAAAATGTGATGAGAATATTTGACATATACATTTCAGAAAAAAAGAGTAAAGAACCATTATTTTTTTTTAAAGGGAAGCAGTGGTGGTTTTTCAACAAGAGGAAGACATGCCAAAGATGGTGTTTTAGCAAAAAAAGCCTCTGAAATTACTGTAGATAATACATTTGCCCAGTCAGAGACAGTATGACATAGTTGATTACAGAACAAATTTATAAGCCACATTGTCAGGATTCAAATTCTACTACCACCATTTTTGACCTCAGTTAAGGGATTTTTTGAAGAAATTGAGTGATGGATTTGGGGCTGCTATAACAGAATACCATAGACTGTGTGGCTTACTATCTATAGAAATTTGTGTCTTAACAGTTTTGGAGACTGAAAAGTCCATGATTAAGCCAGGAGATCCTGCAGAAGGTATGGGTAGACTTTCCAGTTCTTAGATGGCTGCCTTTTCTCTGCATCCTCACATGTGGAAGAAACAACTGAGCTCCCTCAGGCCTCTTTTATAAGGGCACTAATCCCATTCATAAGGCCACCACCCTTGTGAGCCAGGAAAATCGCAAAGGCCCCACCTTCTAATACTATCATTTTGGGGATTAAGATATCCCATAAAAAAAAATTTTTTTTTTGGAGGGGGAGAAAAAGTTTAGTCCATAAAAGATTAGGTCATCTATATGGAAGACTAATTGCTGACTAACAGAAACCTGGTAAATAAGCATGTTGTGGGAAAAGAAATAGTTAGCCAGCTGAGCACAATTGAAATTAACTGGAGGTCAACTTTCCCACTATATCACTTGATCATAGTCAATTTCACTCTTCCAAAGCAAGCTGTGTTGGCACACCAGTGAAAAGCTTGTTTAGAAATAAAGAGGCTTGATGAATTTGTACCCAATCAGTATCCTATTTTCAGTTCTATAATTCCATATCACTGTCTTTGTGATTTTTGAACTGTGTTCATTTGCAGTATATTGGACAACAATAGTTAAGTGCCTCCAGCCTGGCAAGAAGAAATAAAAAATAGCTTAAGAGCTTGTAAATTTTTGACACTAACTGAACACTCTCATTGTCTGGGCCGATTGGCTTCCTTGCCTGATATGTCCAGTACAATGCAGCACATTTGTCAACAAGTCAAATGTAATCTCTCACAGTGTGCTTTTTTCCTTTCGAGAGTCAGGTTCATAATCTGCTATATTGTAATACACCACACGACCTAATAGGTTGTCCCAGCATCCTGAAGAAGCAAATGAGGAAAATGGTGGATTCTCAGGAAGACATAAGCAGCATTTTAGCCATTTCTAGTTGGTTTTCCTCTCCTCTGCTCTGTGATTTAAGACAATTTTGCAGTCATATTGATGAGTTAAACTTATGGAACCATTCAGTTGTAGCAGCAAATAGTACTCTAGAGAATGTATAATGGACAACAGCTGTAAATAGTATGCAACACACAAGCCATGTGTTTTTCCTTGTAATTGACATTTTTGGTCTTCCTAACTCATTTCTGCCTAGGGTTGGCAAAACTGGTAGGTCTTTGTATTTTCTTTTTTTCTTTTTCTTTCTTTCTTTTTTTTTCTTTGCTGGAATTGATAAAATCTCTTCCAGAGACCACCACAATCTATGGAAGAGACATGGTTTTGGCCACATCCTAATTCTTCAATCTACATATTGAATTTATGTCAGTAGAAATGACATCTGTAAAGAGAGATTAGGAATAAGCAGGGGATTGAATAATACCTAAGAGATATCGGGCCTTTAGGTAAATGAAAAGTTAAGTAAAAACTGAAGACATGTGTGATGATATACATGTGTACCCAAGTATATAAACAGCCATTCATTTATTCCTTCTTTCTTTCAACAATATATATTAAGCTCCCACTGCCACTCTGCATATTCCAAGAGAAATAATGGTTTTTGCCCTGGGGAAACTAACAATAGTCTGTGGAAAAGACAGGCATGCAGATAATTACGATCCAATGTGATCAGGGGCATTTGTCAAGACATTTTCACAAGCAAGCATAGTGAAATACTCATTAAAACATTATTCATACCAACACAAGCAACTGAAAATGACTTAAATGTGCATTCACAGGGAAGTAGTTAAGGAAATGATACATAAAACAGAATACTACACAGCCATTAAAAATGATACATAGGTCTTTTTCTGTTGATACAAGAGAGTATCTGGGACATAATAGTGAGTGAAAAGAAATAGGAAAGAGATTTTTGCATCATAGAAGGATCCCATTTGTATATAGTTGAAACATTCATTCAAAGGTATCTTTACATAGAGATGCTTCTGCAAGTGGAGGTCATCTGGGTAATTTTTATAGCTTATGTTTGCCTTTTTAGAAAATGATAATCATATGGCAATTTTCATAAAAGCAAAGTATTACAAATAGCAGGGCACCACAGATAAGGAAGAGTAAAAAAATGAATTGTCACATAAGATTTAACATTTGGTGTAATGTTTTTCCAGGTAAACAAAAGAAAGGGGGCAAATAGTTGAAAAGCCTAAGTAGATCTATTTGGAAACTACTGAGGTCATGAAGTACATAACACCTGAGGGAAAACAAAGTGCATGCATGTGCCTGAAGCACTAGCTACTTGGGAGGCAAGAGGGGGAGTTAAGCCTCAAAGCTGAGTTTGTACCTACTTCTGCGGGCCTTGGTAGGGCATGCTAAGGAGTTTGGAGAATAATCTTACAGACTGTGGAAGCACCATGGAAAGTCATTATGAAAAGGTGTGATAGGGATGGGGCTTCCAGTTGAAACCGAAGATTTAAACAGGTTAAAGGGCGGAAGAATTGCCAGGAGAGCTGATTGTGATGTCGAGTCCGCTAACACGAAGACCAGCAAACATAGAAGACAGTGCATGAAAATCAGATGGAAGGAAAATGAGCGAGGGAGGAAGGAGACAGGGACAGGAGTGGAAGAGGACATAATGGGAAAATTTGCATGCCTGTGTAGATATAGCACATTAATGTTTCCCACAAAAGGGAGCACAGTATGCACGTTTTATTCACTGCACGTTTTATTTACCAATATATATTGGAGACCTATGCATATCAATATGAAAGGATGCTTTCATCTTTTTATCAGCTTTATTGTGGTATAAGTTTACATAAAATAAATTTTATCCATTTTAATGTCGCAGTTCAATGAATTTTGACACATGGATACAATGCTGTAAAAACCACATGATCATCATATAAAACATCGTTATCATCCCCCAAATTCCTTTCATCGCTCTTTGCTAGGAACCCCATCGCCCCACCCCTAGCCTCTGACCTCCACTGACCTACTTTTTGCTACCAGGTTGTTCTCTTTTCTGAAATTTCACAATAATTGTATCATACCATATAGAACCTTTCTGTCTGGCTTTGACGAAATACTTTTGAGAGTCATCCATGTTGTCAAATGTATCAGCAATTTGTTCCTTCTAATCATTGAGTTATATTCTAGGGTTCTCCATAGCAATTTCTTTACCCTTTCATCTGTTGATAGGCATTTGAGTTATTTTCAGTTTAGGGCTATTATGAATAAAGCTGTTATGATCAAAGAATATTGCTGGGTGCAATGTTCCATACACACCAATTAGGTCAAGTTTGTTAGTCATATTGTTTGTATTTTCTGTATTCTTACTAACATTATGTCTGTATGTTCTATGAATTACTGAAAGGGATATATTTAAAATCTGCAAAGATGATTGTGAATTGGTCTATTTTGCCTTATAATGTCATCGATTCTCATTTATTTCTAGGCTATGTTATTAACCACATACAGACTTGAAATTATTTCTCTGATTAGCTCAACTCTTTTATCATTATGAGGTATCTATTACTCCTAAAGCATTCTGCCTTAGTGTCTCCTTTGTCTATATTACTATGGCTATTCTGGCTTTCTTCTGATTAGTATTTACATATACAGTATATCTTTTTATCCATTTTCTTTTAATCTTTTCATAAATTTTCAAGAAGTATTTGTTTCTTGATGCACCATATGGTCGAATATTGTATTTTATTTACTCTGATATTCTTTAATTTTCTTTTAATTGGAGCACTTAGTCAATTTGCATTTGATGTAGTTAATGACTGATGTGGTTTTAAGTTCTTTTTGTTTTATTAAATCATAGTTGTGTACATTAAAGCAACCATGGGGTACAATGTGCTGGTTTATATACAATTTGAAATGTTTTCATCAAACTGGTTAACATAGCCTTCACAGCACTTTCTTCATTATTGTGTTAAGACATTTATATTCTACACCTAGTAAATTTCACATGTACCCTTGTAAGATGCACCGTAGGTGTGGTTCCACCAATTACTCTCACTCCTCCTATCCTCTCCTCTCCCCTCCCCTCTCTCTTCCCTTTCCCCTTCTTCTTGGGCTATAATTGGGTTATAGCTTTCATAAGAAAGCTATAAATTGGTTTCATAGTAAGACTGAGTACATTGGATACTTTTTCTTTCATTCTTGAGATACTTTACTAAGAAGAATATGTTCCAGCTCCATCCATGTAAACATGTAAGAGGTAAAGTCTCCATCTTTCTTTAAGGCTGCATAATATTCCATGGTGCACATATACAGCATCTCAGGTTACAAAATCAACACTCATAGATCTGTAGCCTTTATATATACCAACAATAGTCAAGCTGAAAAAACAGCCAAGGACTCTATTCCATTCACAGTAGTGCCAAAGAAGATGAAATATTTGGGAGTTTACCTAACAAAGAATGTGAAAGATCTCAAAGAGAACTATGAAACTCTAAGAAAAGAAATAGCTGAAGATGTTAACAAATGGAAGAACATTTGTGGCTGGAAAGAATCAATATTGTTAAAATGTCCATACTACCCAAAGCAATATACAATTTTAATGCAATCCCTATTAAGCTCAACTGATGTGGTTTTAATTTTCACTTATTATTTGTTCTCCATTTGTCCTATTACATAATCAATTATTTTTCTTACTTTCGCTTCATTTGGAATGATTATTTTCCCATTGTCCTCTCTGTTACCTTAATAATTATATAATTTTTTATTCTTCTTTAGTTGGTTACTTTAGAGATTACAAAATGCACCGTTGATTATATAATTTGCCATATTTTAATTTCCTTTCTGTATCCTAAAATCTACAAAAAATTTATATTTGTTGTGTTCTAAAGTCAATACGAATTTAGATTGAACCACTTATTTACCTTTCTAATTACTCTTCACTCCTATTGTATCTACAAACTTCCATCAGGTTTCATTTTTTCTCCTGCCTAAAAATCATCCTTTAGTATTTCTTCTAGTACAGATCTGCTGGCAGGGAACTCTCTCACTTTTTGTTTGAAAATGGACTCATTTTATCTTCAATTTTGAAAAAATATTTTTGCTGGGCCTGGAAACACCTCGTGTCTGCTCATGAACTCTCTGGTTTCCCCTCTCTCCATGCTCCTTCCGCTGAGATCCTATAAGAACTTGGGTGCTTTTAACAGCCCTTAAAAGTATCTAGAGATTTGTCTAGAAAAACGTAGTGTTGTTTTTCTGTTGTATGTGTTCTTTTTATATTTTTTTTAAAAAGGAAGAAAGCGTTCCTTGGAATTTCCAAGTTACTAAATTTTCTTATATTCTTTGTGTTGTTGTTGCTATCTTCTCTGTTGATTCTCTTGATATCTCCAGGGAGATGACACTAACACCTGTAAATAATGAAGTATTTATTCCTCTCCAAAAGTTATAGCATGTAATCCTGATACATTTCCAATGTCGTAGGCAGACTTTCCTCAATATTGTGAAATTAAAAGAGTCCTTTAAATCCATCCAATGTTTAACTGTACCTTGATATCTGATAAATTAACAAATAATTCTGGCTAGCTCTGTTAACCTGTGTGGGATTGTACGTAATCATATTCTTGGCTTTTCTGTAGCACCTTGCAACTGAGAAGGCACCTTAACCTACATTATTCCTTCAGTGCTAGAAGTGAATCTGTGAATTTGGCAAGACAGGTATTATCACTCTCTTGTTTATAAGGCTAGAAAGGAGAGAGAGCAAGAGAAAAACATAGGTGTTCTGAATCAAAATCTGGTATTCTTTTCATTTTATAATGTATTATTCTGTGTGTATATATACTTAAGAAGAAGGCTGAAATGAATCCTATTGAGACAAAACATGATATACTGAGGAAAAACCAAGTACCATATAAATTATGAATCAGAAGACTTGAGTCTGAAGTCTGGCTCTGCTTCTTACTAATTGAAAGGATTTGGGAAAATTAAAATCTTTTGAAATCTCAGTTCTCAATCTATAAAGTAAGCCTTTCTTAGTCCTTCGTAGCACTAAATTCAATGATTATCAATAGCAATGTGAAATATGGTAGATGAAAATTAAACCATTTCAGCCAATGGTTTCAATCCCTTTTACTTCTATTATATTCTTTCAAATTCTTTTAATGAAGCTGCTAACAGGAAGCAAAATTACGCGGAGCTTCATCCGTCTTTTTCTCTTTTTCCAATATTCAGATGCCAGTGCTCACAGGGAAGTGGTTCAAAGTCAGGTGGCAGCAGAAGAAAATAGAAAGTGTGAGTCATCACTGCTAATAATCAGCTTCCGAACCGGCTGGGTCTCTCTTGCTGGGGTACAATTCCTTCCCAGAAGAACAGGGTCTATGGGTTCCCATGCCCCCTTTTTGAAACTCTTAAACATTGATCTTTCTGATCCATTTAGCATCAGAATAAGAGATCGACCAGGGTATAGTTTCTAAACTGTTTGCCTTCGTGGTTGCTAGGTAAAATCCTAGTTCACCAGAAATCACTTACTTTTACCTTCATTCCTACCCTCCCCCAGTGGCAAGAAATGGCCCCAGATCCATCCCTCCTAAAACTTTGCACTTTCCCTTTCCCCCGCTGTCTAAAGTGTGATTCCCTACCCCCCATTCCTGCCCCATTACAAACTACAAGAAGCCTAAGAAGCTCTGTAAAGAGAAGGGTACAGGCGAACCTTACTAAATGCAGAATATAAATGTCTTCATACAATAACTAAAAAAATGCCATGAAGGCTATGTTAATCAGTTTGATGAAAATAGTTCAGATTGTATATGAAACCAACATATTGTACCCCTTGATTGCACTAATGTACACAGCTATGATTTAATAATAAAAACAATAAAAAAAAAAAAAAAGAGTTTGCTTAGGGCGGCACCTGTGGCTCAAAGGAGTAGGGTGCTGGCCCCATATACCGGAGGTGGCGGGTTCAAACCCAGCCCCGGCCAAAAACTGCAAAAAAAAAAAGAGTTTGCTTAGATTTCACCAAAAACTAAGAAGTTGGGGAGTTTCATACATTGATAGAGGGGGAGAAAAGGAGATTCTAGTGGCTACATCCCCCCTTACTGGGGATTCTGGGAGAGAGGAGGGAGGAAGCCGGGAGGCAAAGGCTGACTGACCATAAGCTTTTTGTAGCTGATGAGCAATGGAGATTGTCTGGAGGATCACAATCACCCTTCTGGATGCCTATAAATCTTTTTCCTAAGTCCTTTTGAACTCTTCCCAAATTACAAGTAATACACACAGAAAGGAAGAAAATTTTAAAGTAAAATATATTCCCCATGAATGCCCAGAACCTCCCAGTCACCACTCTCTCTCTTTCCTTCTTTCTCAAGGAGATACGTGGGTCCCTACAAAAGTTCTGAAGCAGGCTATTATTATGGTTCACTATTTCACTTCCAAGAAACACAGTCAGCAGCGTCCTGATTCACTTGTAGGAGTTTCACCTTGCACTGTTTATCGTTATTGCTGAGAGGCCTTCGTTTATTTCCATCCATGCAGATTTTACGCTTTTGGATTTTTGTGTATCTCACAACTTTTGTAATGACTCGTGTATCTCTTCCTTCACCGCATGCCTACAACCACTTTGTCACCACCTGATCCAGCCACACACAGTTCACGTGTCTAAAAACAAACATGAAGACTCACATCAGACTGCAAAAGCTTTCACATGATACTCTGTTGTAGAGTCTGCACTCTTGGGCTCCTCACTTATAGCCACCCCACACACACACCAGCTGTCCTGGGCTAACTGTCTACTCTCATTTCCTGTCATCTCTGATTCAAACATTCTTTACTCTGCTCTTTACTGTTCTCAAAACACACCATGCCCTTTCCATTCATCCCCACTTCCTCTGTCCAGCAAACTTGTATTGTCTTTCACCCTGAAGCTTTTCTTGACTTCCCCTAGCAGAGAAAACATCTCCCTTCTCCTGGGTCCAATGGCGCATCATCCACACACTTGTGACCTTACAGTCCATTTGCATATTTGGTCTCTTCCACCACCCCACCTGCTTCCTGCACCTTATTTCTCTGTTGTGCATGGAGATTCTTTTAAAAATGCTTATTGAGTAGATAAGTGTAATTAGCTGTTGTTGCCGGGTGGGGGTTCCAGTTCCTTGAACCCAGTTGACCTGGTTCAATTATTCCGCTGAGCTAGAAAGTTCAACAAAGGCACGGTGGTAACAGAAAGTAAAACTGGAGCAGCACAGGCAGTGTGAATAGAAAGTAAAAGTAACTTGCTCACGTTTCAGGGTAACAGAGAGATTTTATTTAGGAAGAACAAAGAGAAAGTCTAGAGCACGTCCAAAGAAAGTTGGAAGTGGGTCCCTCTGCTGAAAGAGAAAAGCTGAGAGAGACACAAATCCCTGCAGAGGTATAAATACTGTCTCCCTTTGGAACTGGCTGCAAGTTTTTCATTGGCCTCTCTGCTCCCCCAGGCAGTATTGCCCTTTTTCTACTGGTCCTTGATGGTCTCTTTCTGTTGATCATTGGTTACCTACCTATGTCATACCCACATTCTCATGGCCCTCTAGACTTTCTGTTCAGCAGGCCAGCTTTTCCTCCCAGCCCCCTTTTAGCACATTTCTTGGTGTCCCTTCTCAACTGCAATTAACTCCTCCATGCCCGGTTATGTCACTACATACGCTTTCATTTTTTCTTCATTCATTCAAAGAATATGTATTGAGCTCTTGTGATGGACCAGGCACTCAAGAACTAAAAATAAAATCCTAAGACCTCTGCTAACTGAATGGACCACTCTCGCCCAAAAGGACCCCAGAAACACCTTATAACTGAGTTTCCAGCTATGATAGTGAAAGTTTATGGTATGCCAATGAATACGATTGAGACATTAAATCTCCCCCCTACTGCAAAACGAAGAAGTCTGTTCATTGCTGCCTTTCTCGTGAAACAATCCAATTTTGAAATACCACAAACTCATATTTCTTTGCAAAGGGTAATCTCGCCTTCTTATTTTGTACCCTTCTGTCTCTGAAGTATAAGAAACTGGGCTTGCATAATGGGTATAAATGAAAAGAAAATCAGCAAATTTATTCCTGGGCAATTTTCAGATAACCAAGAGGAAGTGGTGTAATCGAGGCTGAAATAACAATTTTAGATTCTGCATAAATATGAGCAAATTCATCTGCATTTCCTCATCTGCATCAAACTGTACAGATTTTTTCTAGAGATTTTGTTATAATATGCTGGAAATAAAAAATAATACATCTGTGCTATAATGATACATAATATATACAGTATAATAATAAAGTATTTGGATTGGTTTGAGAAATTTACTACACACAGAAACGGCAGTCACTTGGGAGAAGCGGGTAATTGCATCAGGAAAATTGCAGACAGATGCTGTGCACCCACCCCCCTTCCATCTATCAGCTGATCTCAGTTAGAGATGTTTGCAACTGGGCCTCAGACCTGCAGGCTCACTCGTAGCCCATGTTACCAGCTCCTTTGCCCCTGGATTTTCCTAGTCGAATTAATTCTGCTCACAAAAAAAGCATTAACTGATTCCTCCAAGTTTCGGACTTCTCAGAAAGGCTCCCTAGCACCAAGAGACCATTGTGGGTGTGGCCAAATCACTCCCGGCTGATTCTGAATGACTATCTTGGAAGGCCATGGCCCAGACTCCAGCAACTGCCTTCCAGAATTCCTGCCTGAGCCAGTCCCTCATAGTAACCTCAAGAAACATAACCACAATGAAAGGGGAAAGGAACCTTTTCCTGCTCCATGAAGACTCATTCAACCCATCCCGCCTTCACATTTTATAAGGCATCCAAGACGAGAACCTTATAGAAAGTGAAATCTATTGAGTTCATGTAGAAAACTTTCAAATATATTCTTCTGAATAATTCTGTTCTCAGGTCACATATGGTTTCTTGCTCTGCTCTTTCCCATATTATTTGCCTGAAAAAAAGTACTATTTGAGCAAGAAAAGGATCCAAAGTCCAGGGGAAGCAGGCTCTGGGTTCCAAAGACAGATTTCCCCCCAAAAGTGAACTTTCTACCCCTGTGATGTCACGGTGGGCTGCCAGCCAGGTAAATGACATTGCAGGCTACCTCACTCAATAGGCAGAAAAAGGGAACTCGTGCAAAGGAATGCTTTAAATAAGCAAATAGGATGATTCTCTTTACAAACTAAGAGCCTGCTGTCTTCAGTACATTATCTTTCAGGAATGTTAGGATTCCCCAAAACCCTTTTCAGTTCCAGCTATTTAAGACAGCTGACATCTAGACAGCAGGAAAAAACCACCAAGTGAGAACAGCGTGATGAATAAACTACGATTCCGAGTCATAAGGACCAATAAGGTAGGAGGAGAACATCTGAGAGTCTCAAGCCCCAAACATATGTCACCACCTGACACTGGAGCAGAGCCGTTTAAAGCCGACATCGTGCCAGGAAATCTCAATAACTGCATTACTCGCTTTGAGATATGGAAATTTTAACTCTTACAGGATTGGCATAGAGTAGGTTAGGGGGAAGTCTGGAGGTGTTCATGGAAGGAGGGAAAGTCAACAATAGGAAAGAAACTTTGCTGCTTGGTTTCTTCTCAAACAGAATTAAGAGCCATTACGGACAGATGTGTGTTGATTTAAATAGAGCTATTATATTTAAAATTAAGTCCGAGCTGCTGGTTTTCAGTAAGAGATGGAAAGAGGGAGCAAAGGAAGGAATCAGAGAAAAAGAAAGAGAATGAGGGTTGTTATTACTTTCACTGCTGCTGTGACGACGACGGTGGCCTGCCAGCTCTCCACTTGCATAACCCGACAAGGTATTCTGGATCCCCGTTGCTTGGCAACCTGCCTTTTACATTTAAGACATTTAAATCTATTCACCTTCTGAATTAGGTATATTCACAGATGACTGGGCAGCAAGAAAGAGCCTCTGGCAGGCCAAGAGCTTCTAGGTTTTGTGGAATCAACAGAGTGCATGGGGAGTGGGTGTGCTCAGAGCGTCTCACTGAGAATATTGGTGGCATGTCTGGGCCTGGAAATGGGAAATGGGGATCCATACACACACCCTTCCACTGCTTCCAAAAGGGCCTCTGCCAGGATTTAAGACTTGCTTCTGGGCCCCTCATTTCAATGTTCCCTTCTGCCTTCCTAAAACCCTCCTGTAGGTCTTTGTGGCACTAGCAACAGTGGCCTGAAACAACAGCCTAGGAATGTGTGCCCCCCAAACATGAGCAGGTGAGGAAGGTGCCCCGTGTCACTCTCCTTCCAGCCAATCTCCCAGAAATGGAAAGGCCCCACCAGACACCTGCACCACAGAGGCACCCCGCATCCAGCGGGTTCCCAAACCTTGTCATTTCTACTCTTAAAAACCCTTTTGGATATTTTCCATCCTCTCAAGGCCTAGTCCCTCAAAGCTTCAGTGGCTTCTCACTGCCCTCATGATAAAATCGAGACCTCCTGCTGAGGTAGAGGGCCCTTCATAATCTGCCTTCCCAATGGGGGAAATGTGCCCCCGTTGGCACCCTACACACACACGCCCACGATGCAGCTCGGTTTCACAAGCTCTGTCCTGTCCCTCATCTTGGCACAGGTCCCTCCTTCTGTAGCAGCTCCCCTGGACTTCAAGTCCAGCTCAACTTTCACCTCTCCCAGGACGGCCTCCTTCTTACCTCCTTCAGATTCTGAATTAAGGACTACTGAGCCCCAGCACCTATGCCATCTGGCACATACAGCAATCCACCCTGCCTTATACTTCTTGATTTTATTATCTGTCTCTAACTGGAACAAGCCCCAAGGCATAGAGGACACCAAGCGCCCTTTATTCCTCAGGTCTTCCTCGCAGTGCCTGGAGCAAACATGCTTTGTGAGATTCAAAAAAATATCTGAGTCCTAAAAAAAAGTAAAAAGTATCAGCTCTAAGATATGTAAGGAAACCAATTGAAATTGAAATAAATGTTTAATTGTCCAAAAAAGAGTATTATGTCAACATCGTTAATTGTTAACTTTAGTATTCATAAAAATGTCATTGCCTTTGAAAGCAATTTGTAGGTAAGATTTCTGCACTTTGCAAGAATTCCCAATTACAGACAATGAAGGCAAAAGAGTAACAGCCACCCATAAATTATCACCCACAGCCAAATAATTGTGGAGACAAACATGAAATTATTTCAAAGTCAATGATAAAAAAAAGATATTTAATGTGGGATGTGATTGCATTTTATTAAGTCTAATATGATATATGATGGGGCCTCCGATGCTTAAATGCCTCAGGCCTAAAAAGATGTTTCAATGGCCCTGAGTAGGTATTTAATTCAATTTTGCTTCCTCAGGAATTAGGAACCCGCACCGTGACTGGTATAGGCACACACTTTAGAAACAATGTGAATTCCAAGAACAAACGCTAATGAGCGAGGTGTCACCCTGTCTGAGAATCAGGCAGGCCTGAAAAGCAAGATTTTTTTAAATTTCAGATTAACATAAGGGTATAAGTGATTAGGTTATGTTGTTTCCCTTTCTACAGCCAAGTTCAAGTTGTAGTTGAGCCCTTCACCCAGGGGGTGTGCAGCTCACCCTTACATTGTGCACGCCTTCTGGGTAGCCATTGAGAGACATAGCCCCAGAGCAGACTCTTACAGGGATGAGTAACCTTCAAAGAACACACATTGAAAGACTGAGTCCATGAAGATAGATTTGTCAGCTATGCATGTGCACGGATGGACTTGTATGTTAAAAAGAAGTTAATGAAATACTTCTTTTCTTTTTCAGCGTTTAGAGACAGAAAGACAGACACCAAAGAAACAGAAAGATACACACACATGGATGAGAAGCAAGGAGAGAAAGAAGGAGGGAGGAAGGGAAGGGACTGAGTGCCCACGATATCTATCTATGGGTCTAAAGTATGTATCTAAGAATTTTGAGTTATCAATCTATCCTGAGCGGCATAGGAATTTAAAAGTCCCCCGGAAGCTACTTAAAATAAGCCAAGTGACATCCCACTAGTGCTTTGGTTTAAAACAATCCCTGAGGCCATGCCAAGGGATTGGGCCAGAGGTGGGCCTTATAGACTACTTGTAAATGGATATTTTATGAATCAAGTTATCATTTAACTTTACTTTGAGAACTCTCAATTTTGAAGCACCCGGCTATGAATCTTACTGAAAAGTTAGAATTCTCACAAATTTCTTGTTTTTGAAATGAGACACAGTACAAGGGTAGGATTGAACTACTCTGCTACAAAGCAGTCGAAGACAGTTCTGAAACTCCAAGGAGGAGGCCAAATGAACTGTGTCCCCATCAACACGGCCTGCGTCAGATAGGTCTCTGGCATTGCACCTGGGTTAGAATCTCAGCTCTTGTGCTCCATGGCTAGTCACTGAAATACTCTGGGCTTCGGGGCAAATACCAAACCTGGGAAAAATAATGGTCTCTATCCCATTGGATTGTTGTCAAAATTAAATATGATAATCCACATAAAGTATTTTGCAAAGTATATGACACACATTAATTGCCCAATAAATGTAATTAATTAAGCTGTGTAACTACTGACATTATTATTAAGGAGAATTATATTACTATTCAGACTATAGTAAATCAAATGAATGAATGAATAAATGAATAAATTATTGGTATGACCACATCTAGTTTGAATGAGAAGAATACAAATTTGACTTTAAAAAGTTTTCTGTAAAACACAAAAATATAGAAAGATAGGAATAGAGAAGAATGGATATTGTATTAATTTATGTGATAATATTATATATTCTGCTTTATATAGGTAAGACTGTACCTTGAATGGTTAAGAACAGGATTTTCAGGCAGCCAAATGGATTGAGATCTAGGCTAAAGGACCAAGCATCCAGGTTTGCCCAGGACTGTCTGGATTTTGGCACTGAACGTCCATGACCAGTGAAACTCCTGCATCCCAGGAAAGCCAGCTGGTCACCATATACCTTAGATCTACCACTGAATTTGTGGCTTGACCTTAAGTAAGTTATTTACATTCAGTCTCAGTTTCTTCAGCTGAGAGAAGGCAATCATAATAATAATAATCCCACCTTGTTAAGTTGTAAGAATTAAAGGGGATGGCATAAAAAGCTTAGCCTCAAACACACAGGCACTGCTCAATGATTAGCTATTAGTAAGCCCCTGTGAAGTCAGCATTTCCCTCAAAATAGCCCAGCTGAAAACTGAGGCTACTCAGTGGTGTGTGAAACAGTACTAGACCACAGGGCTGGAAGGGGGATTGCATTTTCTCTGCTCTGGAGAGGCTAAGGGGTCTCTCTAGGAGACCATCTCCTGGAGACAGAATCCCCCCCACCAAAGGAAAGAAGCCAGAGAAGAGGCTGGTGGGAAGGGAAGGAATTTCCATTGACACAGAAATATCTTCCATGGTAATCAGCATTGACGGGAAAAGGAAATAAGGGGAATTTATGTGACAGTTTAATAGGGTTTTGTGAAATATGATATTATTTTAAAGTTTGCCTGAGTGAGGCAGACAGCACATTAAGGTGACTCTAGCTCTAAAAAGATGACAATACCATATTTTAAACTCTGAAATTGGCCCCACTCTTTCTGTACCATATTATGCAAAGGATTATTATTTGTATTACACACTCACGGGTGTGGCCCCTCCTCCCATTTAGGTACAGGATCCAGCCATAGGCAAAAAGAAGCATAAAGCTTAGGTTTGTAGTGCTTGGATACTATGCCAGAATTTAAAATTCCAATCAGAAATAACACTCAATTTTTTTTACCATTGTTGTTGTTGTTGTTGTTGTTATTATTGTGATCTCCATTCTACCAAGGGAAAGAGAGAGATCTCCGTTCTACCAAGGGAAAGACCACTGCAGGAGACACATCCCATGAGTGTCTTTCCTCCAGACAATCCTATAAATCACACCTGCGAGTGTATCTCTCAGGAGGATGGAGATGGAAGACTCCAAGTTGACCTCCAAATCATCATGTCCTGGAATCCACGGAGCCGGGAGGAAGAGTGGGGGCGTTGTCTCGCTCTCTAGAACTAGTGAACACGACTGCCCCCTGCTGGAAAAACGCAGGACTAACCCACCCCACGTGGTGATTTAGAGCCGGGTTAGTTAGATTAACATGACGGGAAGCAGTTACTCTGACATGTCACTTACATAAAATAAGCTTGTAAATTGTAATATAAAATAAAGTAATGAGAGAAGGCTTTGGGACCTGATAAGAAATAATGAAAACAGAGAATTAGAAAATCAGGGCTTGTCAGCAATGACCAGAAGAAATCGTGGTCTCATTTGAGGAGTTCAGTTCAGTTATTTACCGTTATTCTCCTCCCAAAAATGCACCTGGCTTGGGGAAGACCAGTCCCTAAGGCTGTGAGAACTATCTTACCTTCAACACCCGAATCCCTTTGATCTGATTCTGTGCTGAATAAGCTGTCTTCCTTCTTTGTGAACTATGTCAGTGTCCTGAGTGGATCACCTCAATCAGACTGAGACACCGTCTGGGTGACTTCTTCTGGTCCTTGTAAAGGTATACATATATGTGAGTGTGTATTTAATTATAAATTAATAAGTTAAGTTGTAATTTTTAAAATCCTTCTCTTAGGCTGGGCCCAATGGCTCACACCTATAATCCCAGAACTCTAGGAGGCCAAGGTGGGTGGATCACCTGAGCTCAGGAGTTTGAGACCAGCCTGAGCAAGAGCGAGACCCCATCTCTAAAAATAGATGGGCATTCTGGTGGGTGCCTGTAGTCCCAGCTATTTGGGAGGCTGAGGCAAGAGGATCACAGGAGCCTAAGAGTGTGAGGTTACTGTGAGCTATGATAACTGAGCACACTACCGAATGCAACAAGGTGAGACTCTGTCCCAGAAAAAAAATCCTTCCCTTAGGGGTAGGGTATTTAAAAAAAAGGAAAAATCCATCTCTTGTGACTTTGGTCCATATATAATCCAATCCACCAGGATGAATGAATAAAATCAAGTTCCTGAGGTGGCAAAGCAAAGGCTAGGGCTGGCTCCATGGTGATCTGCCCCATTACACTCACCCAGAAAAACACAACCAGCATAATCCTTGCTCATAAGGACTTACTTTGCTCTGCCTGGCTTTCCCATATAGAGACGGACATAAGTTAATCTGTTCTATCTCGGTATAGTCTCTGGAATAAGCTTTTGCCCTGTACCATGACTCACTGGATGATTTCAGAAAAGGGAAATTTAAGAGTTAGTAACTCCGCAGGGAAGGATTAATTTTACCCAAGGACAAGCCTAGTTTTGCCTTTGGCTACTTGGGGGTAATCCCTGAACACCTAGAAGGTCCTGTCTCTTCAGGGTATCTTTACCTGGGCACTGTGGCCACCATGTTGGCCTGTCTAACAGTGGGATTTAAGATAAGAGCTTGGACCATGCCCTGTGATTTCCAACCTCTGGAGGAACTGGAGATGCACGGTATTAGCCCAACTTCTGCAAGGAGCTTGATACTAAAGGTAAGCCACATGGGCAGCAAGCAATCGAGTTCCAATAAAAATCTAGACATCAAAAGCTTGGAGGAACTGCCCTGGTTGGAACACTTGGTGCCTATTGTCAAAGTCAGAGGACAGAGAGAAGGGGACACCAGCCAGGACTCCACCGTCAACAAAACAAGCAGGACCTCTTTGCTTCAATCCCTCCCTATATGTCTCTTCCTTTGCCCAGTTCTAATTTGTATCCTGTCCCTGTACTTAATTATCACTGTAATAACTTCCGATGATTTGTGTGTTGCTCCGGTGAATCACTGATGCTGGCTGTGATTTTGGTGTCTTGCAGCTGGTATCAGTGAGGGCAGTCTTCTGGAGACTGCTGCCTCAGCTAAGTCTGGGCAAAATCATTTTCCTCACACTGACCCTCTTCTCATCCAGCTAATAAACCTCCCTAATTCTGATATCAGTGCATCCTCTGACAAGACTCTGACATCCTTCTCTTCTGTCCCCTTGAGTCTTGAACTCAGCATCCAAGCTTAGAATGCATACCACCCTCAGCTGGAACTCTGGCACCTCACCAGCATAATTCCATTCTCTTCTGCTTGCACAGCCATAAGCCACCTTAGATAAATGCCTGCTTAGATTTAATTTTATGCAGGATCCATCATCTCGTCCAGAGCAGTGTGGCCACTCAGATAAACCAAGCTCTGAGCACAGGAATGAGTCAAATATGACTCTACCATTCTGTTCCCAATATGTGCCCAACACCAGCACATTTCCTTGTTGGTGATGGTATTCTGCCCCTTGTCCATCCATATCCCCCACACCTAGATCTTATGCCCTTTCCTGCAACTCAGTAAACTAGAAGGTAGGGGAGTAATACAGAGATGAGACTGGCCTGCTGAGTACACGGTTCAAAAGACGTGTGCAGTGACCGGTCAATATGTCTGGATGTGCTGAGCACTTTCTTTACATCAGGCATTGCACAGGGCACTACAGGTGGACATTAGAGTATGGAGAGTTCAATGATGCTACAGATCAAGACCATAAGTTCTGTGCTTCCCAAATCCATGCCCAAATATGACTGGGGCAGACAAGCTGCGTTGGGTTTGGCCATAAGACAAGGACAAAGCTGAATCCTAAGTGGCTGAGTAGGGAGAGAGTGTGGCATATTCCGTGAAGGGAAGCCAAGAACCAGTAGTTTCAGAACCAGATAACAAATTAAGGAGTGTTTAGTCTGCATCCATCATCGACTAAGCACTTCAGTTTTCTTAGCACAAATGATCCTCCAGACAGCTCATGATGAAGGTGCCACAGTAAGCACTATAACTCAGATCGGAAAACTGAGGTTCAAAGTAGTTAAGTGACTGGCCCAAGGTAATGCAGAAAGGAATCATAAAGGCAGGATACCAATGTACTAGATAGTCTAGACCCCAAGTTCTGCATTCTTAATTAAGCCCTACTACATTTCCAAGAGGATGGTTTCATGAGACGGGAACCCTTGGGGCAAACTTGGAGTTGAAATAAGAGTCAAGAACTCTGAGGTGTCCCTTTGGCCAAACAGATACATTAGGCAAATATGTGACTGATAATCTTCAGTTAACAGGCTTCAAGTAGATAACCCAGCTCGCTCCACTCCACAGACTCCAGTCACTGTTATCATGGCCAGAGGGACAGGATGGGAAAGTGGATAAATCAGAATAATCCATCACTACCAGTGTATAAACAAGACAAGTCACATGCCCTGAAGAAGGTGTCACCTGGCTCCCACCCTCTCCTTCAAACGGTCTTACTATTACTTTTATGATATTTAGATAAACACCAGCATAAAAATCAAACATGCAGACTTTCAGGGCATCCATAAAAACATATCCATGAAACATAAAATTATACTTATCTTCATAGACGCTGTAATAAATCCACAGATGTTTCCTCAGCAAGACACAAATCTTATTTCACCCAAAATATCAATTGGTATCAGTAAGTATTATATTTACACGCTTAATTGAAGAGGCCTATGGATTGGAATTTAGAAAAGCTGAGTTATATTTCTGGCTTTGTTTCTTATAACCACTCAGACTTTCACCGAGTCAAGTAAGCACTCTGGACTTTAGTTTCTGTCCAAGCCTGAAACCAAGTCAGGCTGGGATAGGAAACCCAGATAAATCCCTGCCCTACTGACCTCTGCCTAAGGGTCAAGTTCCATTGCACAGCTCACACGACAGGGCCTTTCCAAGGGCAGGAGAGAGTCAACTATCAGTTATTAACAGCCTCTGAGCAGCTACCTCTGTATTAAGCATTTTACACAGATAATTTCACTTAATCCTCACCATAACAAAGCAGAGGAGCTTTACTAGATACATTTTTAAGTAAAATAAATGGCTGGCAGATACTTATGGAAAGACTCCTTGTAAATAGCACAATAAGAACTTGAACGCAGACCTGATAGGAGATGTGGCTCCTTTCTCTCCAATGTGCTGTGCCTTGCCTGCAGATTTTTCTCTTTGACCTTTGTCTTTGTCCAAGGGCTCTTGACCTTATCATGCCCAGAATCTCTACCTGAGTCTTCCATTATTTTTCCCCCTGGTTTTCCAATGCCTACTTTCTCTGGACTCCTGTCTACCTGCCTGCATACTGCACCTTCTTCTCAGATATGCTCCAAGGCTTAGATCTGATCTCTGACATACAGTACTTTTCAACACCCTCATCTAATACAAGCAAGCTGCTGGCCCTGGCCTTTTGTGGAGAGCCTAGCCCCATCTCTGCCCACTCCCCCTGGCTGGACCATTTCTACTCATGCCCCAGCATGTCAGGTTTATTTCTCTGCTCAGCTTCTAAATGTTGGAAGCATGCCATGCCTCTTTGGAGGAAAGTAATTAATCACATTATAAGAGGCATACACTCTTAAAGCAAATTGCACAGAAAAATTCAGCCCAGAGAATTTCAAGTAGGGTATCACCAAATTTTTCCTAAGGATGTGTTGATTAACCCACAACGAGTTAATTAGGTGAGAGTCAATGGCATATATTTGTAAAGGTAATGCTCCATTAGGCGGCGCGTGCTATTGAAAGGGATGTGGGACTAGTTTCAAACTTCTGTATTGCTTTGACCATTTAATTGCATGAATGGAAAGGAAGGGAATGGAAGGGGAGAAGGAAAGGAAAGGAAGAAAGAGAAGCAAAGAAAGAAATAAGGATTAGAGGGTTAGACCAGTTCTGCTCAATGCTTTAACCCAAATATTCTCTTCCGGGACCCAAATCCCACCGTCAAGTGGATACCCTGGTCTATAGGGCAGCAAGAGCTATAGATACCTCTTCCTCACCACGGCTACCTTGATACCTTCTGCCCCGAGCCCTATAGGGCCAGTCCTTGGCTTTTTAATTTCTTCATGAGTCCTTTGCAGCATCTAGAATTCAGCTAGCCAGGGTGGGGTGGTGCTGAGAGAGAGCCTCCCCCAAAGAGACAGTTTCCCAGACATTGGCCCCAGCTGTCAGTACACAGGTAGCCAGGAAAGTTACAATCAGAAGGAACCAAAGGTCTGTCCTCTGGCGCTGAATGAACTGTACATGCATACACTTGCTTTTATGCAAAATGTGTATGTGTGAGTGGGGAGAAATGGATAGCAGGGGAATGAGAGAGAAAAACAGGCAGATAAAAAGACAGAAAGGGAGACAGGACTGAGGAAGGAAAAGGTAGACAGAATGAAAGGGGAAGGAAGGAGAGAAAGAAAAAAATCTACGTTCGCCCTTCATGTATGGTACAGCTGAGGCCAAGCGGCACGCGAAGCCAGTGGATGCTACTCTCCACTCTGCTGGAACGTTCTCATTCCAAACCCTGGAAAAGCACAACAGAGCAGCATGAGTGTACTTGCACTTCTGCGGTGCCCAAGTGAGTTGCTGAAAGTGAGGATCTGCCTCACAGCCATCCCTGCCCTGCCCCCAGGCCACGTTAGACCCTGCTGAAAAGCCCACTCGTAGGAAATCTCTCTGCTGTGAGAGAGCACCTGCACCACAGGTTTCTAGGAAGTGCCCCAGAGAAGGGGGAGGCCAAGGAGCACAAATGGTGTGGGGAGGGGGCCTGCCCCCCTCCCCCAGGTGGAAGTGGCCCTGGCAGGGGTGCAGAGAAGCAAAGAGGCTCTGCACCCCACTTCTTCCACCAACCGCTCTCAAAACACACAGTCTCTTTTTCCTACTTTACCACACCCAACCAAACTTGTACCAACACAGACTATGCTGGGGCCAGGGCAGGTGGGAAGAGGCAGCCTCATTTGCCTCGGCCCCCTCCCTCACCACAGAACCTCCTTTTTGTGCCTGTCACTGGAATGAAAAGAATTTCTAGTGGGCGAAGGATAGCATACTTCTGCACACTGCATTTGACCTGGGACACAAAGGAAAAAGCAATGGTCTTGACTTCAAAACCTCAAACTCCTGGCCAGAGGTAGGGGATAGAAGTCAACATATAAATAACTGAGATGTGTTTGTGGTGTGTTATAGTAAAAATATATGTATATATATGTATGTGTTATATATATGCAATATGATGAAGATTATATACGTATATATACACAGGTAATAAAAAGGTACTGTATGTATGAAGTGCATGCAGAGAACAGGCTGTGAGCCAGGTTTGAGGGTGGAGGAGACGCTCCTAGCAGAGGAGATCCATGCACAAAGCCATGCGGACTGCTCACTTCAGTCTTGGGTCTGACTCCACCACCCCCTGCAAACTGACATGCTCCTGTCTCCCTTAGCCTCCATTGTTTTTATACTAGTGGAGACTTTCAAATCTCCAGCTGCATGGGGCACAACTGACTTCTTTTTACAACATTCCTTTTTCCAGGTTTACAGATACCCATGCAAACTCACCCACCCACTTCAGCTGGTCTCTCCTCCAAACCTCCACCACACCATGCCGTCATTCCCCTGCTCTTGATCCCAAGCTTCCTTTGCTCACGCTAATCAATGCCTAAATGATCTCACCCAGTTTACAGGCTTTATTCTGAACACTGCTGATTCTCAAGATCAGGTCTTCAGCCTTGACCTCTCCTCTGAATTTCAGACCCAGAGATTCAGCAGCCTTCACACCTGGAGGGTATAGGCACCCTCTGTGATCAATTTAGTACTCAACTCAAGTCTGTGAACCCTTACTGTACAGCTGCTATGCACAAGTCCCTTACATGACACAGAGGATATACTATAACCCCACTGGGAAAAGGAGAAAGAATAAAGCAAGATCACAGATAACCTGCTACGTATGATGATGTTAGATGAGCCAAGAAAGGGTAGAGGTAGAGACAAAGGTATATGGATAAGATGAGGTTAAAAATCAGAGAGTATATTCTGAGCAGGTATTATTTATCCCAGCATTAAAGAATAGAAATAATATTTTGTGAGTGGTGAGAAATATGGATCCTGTTTAAATCTTCTGCATGTGGCTATCCAATTCTCCCAGCACCATTTATTGAATGGGGCTTCTTTTTCCCAGTGTATATTGTTGTCTGCTTTGTCAAAGATCAGCTGACTGTTATGTGGTGGTTTTATATCTGGGTTCTCTGTTCTGATCCTCTGTTCTATGTCTCTATTTCGTGCCAGTACCATGCTTCCTTGGTTACTACAGCCTTGTAGTATAGTTTAAAGCCTGGTAATGTGATGTATCCAGATTTATTCTTTTCCTTAAGATCACTTTGGTTATTCAGGCTCTTTTCTGATTCCAAATGAAAGATAGAATTATTTTTTTTTTATATCTGTGAAATATGACATTGGTATTTTAATGGAGATTGCATTGAATCTCTAAATCACTTTAGATGTTATGGACATTTTAACAATGCCGATCCTTCCAAAACATAAGCATGATATGTTTCCATTTGTTTGTGTCATCTTCAATTTCTTTTCTCACTATTTCATAGTTCTCTTTGTAAAGATCGTTCACCTCCTTGGTTAAATATATTCTTAGGTATTTTATTTTCCTTGCAGCTATTGTGAATGGTATTGAGTCTTTAATTTGGCTCTCAGCTTGACTGTTACTGGTGTATAGGAATACTACTGATTTGTGTACATTGATTTTGTATTCTGATGGATAAAAGACTTAAATGTAAGGCATGAAACCATAAGAATTCTTGAAGAAGTGTTGAAAAACTCTTCTATATATTGGCCTACGCAAAAAAAATTATTAAAAATACCCCAGAAGCTTTTCAAAAGAAGATAAACAAATGGCCAATAAACATAGGGGAAAATGTTCAATGCCACTATTTAGCAGGGAAATGTAATTTAAAAACACATTGAAATATCGCCTTACCCTAATTATAATGGGTTTGTTTTTTTTTAAGTCCAAAAACAGTAAACACTGTGGTGGATGTGGAGAGAAAGGAATGCTTATATACTGTTGGCAGTACTGCAAATTACTACAACCTTTATGAAAAACAATATGGAGGTTCCTCAAAGAACCACAAGTAGACCTACCTTTTGATCCAGCAATCCCACAACAGGGTATTTATCCAAAGAAAAAGAAGAAATTTTATGTTTTAAAAAAAGACAACAGCACTTCAATCTTTATTGCAGTACAATTCACAGTTGCTATGATGTGGAATCTACCCAAGTACACATCAATTCATGAGTAGATAAACAAATGTGATATACTATGGTAATAGTATATGGAATACTTCTCAACCATGAAGAAGGATAAATTAAGGCCTTTTGCAACAATTTGGATGGAACTAGAGACCATTATCCTAAGTGAAGTATCTAAGAAATAGAAAAACACGATGTGTTCTTACTATTTAATTAGAGCTAGCCCATGAGCACACATGTGCTCAGAGGGAAGGAAAACTCAGTGGACATCAAACAGGGTGGAGGGGGAAAGAGCGGAAGGCTGAAAACCAACCCAATGGGAACGATGAACACTCTCTGGGTGGTGCGCACACTCACTCAAGCATAACAAAATCAATACATGTAACCAACTTTTGTACCCGCATAATATTTTGAAATTAAAAAAAAACGAATAGCCATAATATAATAATAAAGAGTAGTTTGAGGAATGGATGAACATTTATCAAGCTTATTGGGTAGCTACAGAAATAAATTCCTCTTCGAGCCACATGAGAATATTACCCAGGGTCTCTAATGCCAGCTTAATGGACAGAAAAATAGCTCTAATTACCTATTTAGCTACACTCCATATGTTTTGATATCTAGTGTTTTCATTGTCCTTCACTTTAAGACATTTTGAAATTCCAGGGCAACTTCTTAATGGAGAATTAAGTTTCTAAATACTTTTATGATTGATATGAAATCAAATTGCTCTCTGCTCATAAAATGTGTTACTGATTATTTTAAATAGCTTTTGGTTCTATAGAATATGGATAGATTCTATAAATTTATTTGTTGGGTGTGGAATTCCATTTACACCAATGAGATGTATTTGTTTAAATTACACACTGTATAGATTTGTCCTTGTCTCTTTGTAATTTGGTATTTTGCTCTGAGGGGAGGGGCTTTACATATGGTTATATTTCCTATGATGCAATTAATTGCCCTCTTTATTCCTATTAATAGGTTTTCCATAAATTCTCCCTTATTTGATGTTAATGTTAGTCCAAAAGCTTACTTTGGGTTTATATTTGCAAACTTTCTCTCAGGGTCATCCTAAGTAGGTCTTTTGTTAGCAATATGGAGAAGAATTTATTTTTACTGATCTGATAATTGGGGATCAATCAGATGATTAAAGTCAAAATAGTTTAATTCAATTAGATTAGTATTACTGATATATATATATCTAACACTTATATATATATACACACTTATATACACTTTGTTGCTGATTGGTTTCTTTCAGGCTAACTGTTGTCTCTTTGACAGTCATCTGTCTTTTTCCCTTGGGTAGCTTTTCAAATTTTTCAAAAAGAAAATTTGTTTTTGTCTGTTGTTCTGCTGTTTCAACATGAAGTTCCCAAGATGGATTAATTTTCACTTCTCCTGATTAATATTCATAATGTATTTTTGAAAGACTCAAGTCTTCCTTCTATTCTACAAAATTCTCACCTATTACTTCTCCTAATATAATATAGTTTCTCTACAATTTCCGCCATTCTCTTCTGGAAGTCCTATTTGGCAAACATTAAAACCCCTCAATATATCCTCATGTGTCTAACTGTTCTTTCAGAGAGGTAGTCCATCTCTTTCTCTCTTGTCCTGTTCTCTGAGTAGATTTCTTCTAATTTATGAATTCTCCCTTCAACTATGTCTAGGATTGAATGAGTCCCATTTACTTATTTTAATGAACTACATATTTTTTTCACTTATAAGATTTCAAACTAATTTCTCATATCTACATATTCTTATTTTATTTGTGCTGACTTTTGTTTCATATGTTCTTGTACTTCTTAATTGGCATTATTCCTTCATTTATCTTTTTGACCATCCTAAATGTGTTACCATTAAAATCTCCATATAAAACGTCCACATATTTGATGTCACATGGTGTGAATTTGTGGTTTCAGTATTGGTTTCACTGACAGTTTCTCTTATCACATATTTTGGAAGTTTTAAAAGTGGGTTTTACTTGGTTGTTTTTTTTGTTTTTCTCCCTCTCCCTCCCTTTGTAATCAGCATACCTAAATAGGTGCTGTGTTTTGCCTCCCTCCCTCTGTAATCAACATAACTACCTCAGTGGTGCTGTTTGCCTCCCTCACTTCCATACGTTCCGTCCAGAAACATCTGGGCTCTTTACCACTGGTGATGTGAGGACTATGGCATCTTGGTGCCATTCCCTGTTGCACCTGTAGGAGGCACCTGTGAGAAATACCTTGGTAATAAGGGATTGGAGAGGGGATTTAACATCATTGGCCTCTTGTTAAAGAGCACGAGAACACTGACATCATTGCTTAGCAGTCTCCACACCTGTGGTGTATCATTTCTATAAATAGCCACGGGAGAAGCTCTAGGCTCCTGCAGGGCTCCTCCTTTGGCTCCGCTTCTTGCTCAGAGGACGCCTGATCCGCGCTGCTCCTACTAAGACTGACAGACTGCTGCAGAGACATTGCTGCTGAGATGCTTGCTCCTACTAATATTTACTGTGACTTCTAAGGTGCTTCAGCACCCGCGATCTGAATGAGACATACCCAGAGCGAAAATGTATAGCCGTCTACGTCCTGCAGTTTAATCGGCTGGGGCCGAAGACATGGTGTCATGGGCTCCGACATGCACCCTTATCTTCATAAGTGCATAGATTCCTGAAAAAACAAATCCTGAAACACTGGATCAGCAGTTATTTTCTCTTCAAGCTACTTTCCTTTGTGGGGGAGTAGACAGAACCAGCTCCAACCTCTGGCATCCAGCAGTGATCCTGGTTCTGGACCCCCGATTCATGTGGAGCAGTTTTAGCAGAAGTAGCTGGAGGTGAAATGCTTCTGCAGTCTCTTTCCATTTGCAGGGCACTGCTGGTCACTGACTGAAGCCCTGCTCAAGGATTGTAATTTCTAATTCATTATGTGGTCCTCGCTTACCTTATTTTTGAGCCTGTGTTCTTTTTTATTTTTCTATTTTATCTATCATTGTCATGTTTTTGGAGCATGAGGAAAGTGTCTTAAAATTTGCCTTTTTCTTAGATGGTGCTTGTACATACAGGAGGAAAAGGCTGATATACTTGTATGACATATCTTGGTTCAGCCTGCATCCTCCATCCATCTCTTGCTTTTGTTAATAGAAACTTGATTTGTTTTTGGCAAAGCATTGTTTTTCCACTTTCACTCAACATGCTTTAAATGAGTATGACCTCTCAGTTCCAAGCACAGAAAATTTGCATAGTCTATTTCCATCCCTCCCAACCAGAGTGATTAGATAGAAACTGGGACCTAAACTGGTCCACCAAGGTAGCTCTAGGACTGGCAGTTGACTTACTGGGAAAGATGCTCTTCCTTCACTCTGGAATTGCTAATTAGTAGGATCTAAACCTGGATCTCTAAGGGTGAAGGAGGGTCGTATGCAGAAATCTCCTGCCTAGAAAGAATTCCATGCAAAGAAGGGTACAGCTGAGGGACTAAGACAAAAGACTGAATTCTATTTTTTTTTGTTTTGGGGGGGTTTGAAACAGAGTCTTACTCTTTCACCCTAGGTTGAGTGCCATAGTGCCGTGCTCAGAGCAAACTCAAACTCTTGGGCCCAAGAGATCCTGTTGCCTCAACCTCCCAAGTAACTGGGACTATAGGCACCTGCCACCATGTCCAGCTAGTTTTTCTATTTTTAGTAGAGACAGGGTCTTACTCTTGCTTAAATTGGTTTCAAACTCCTGACCTGAAACAGTCTATCTGCCTCAGCCTCCCAGAGTGCTAGGATTACAGGTATGAGCTACTGTACCCGGCTGCTTAGTTTTGTTAAAAAAAGAAAGAATGCCTTAAAGATGCCCCTTTCCCAGAATTCTGATTTTCTAGTTTTCTAAAGACATTTTGAATTAAGTCTTGTCACTTGGTTTCAAAAAGTTCTTCCACAAATGAGATAATATAAAAGGCAAGTATTCAAACACGTATACACATTATATGTATATCATTTGAGGTACTCACAGATGAATGAAACCAATCTATGGGCCTCATCAATCAATAAACTCTAGCATAAAGACTTTTAGGGATGGGCCTGATGGCTCACACTGTGATCCTAGTGCTCTGGGAAGCTGAGGCAGGTAGAATGCCTAAGCTCAGGAGTTTAAGACCAGCCTGAGCAAGAGCGAGATCCCCATCTCTACTAACAACAGAAAAACTGGCAAGGCATCTTGGCAGGTGCCTTTAGTCTCAGCTACTCGGGAGGCTGAGGCAAGAGGATTGCTCAGGAGTTTGAGGTTGCTGTGAGCTATGACACCATGGGCAAAAGAATGAGACTCTGTCTAAAAAAAAAAAGAAAGACTTTTAGATTTAGGAGGCTATGACATAGTAAGCAGCAATGATAAATCTTGTGACCTAAGAACATATTCATAGATCCTACTCCACATGATAAAGTCTATTAATATATGAGTTATCTGAGTTCCTCAGAGAATTCCACCAAGGAGCACAGTATGGGATATATTTCTACAAGGCTCAGACCTGACTGGTTCTCACAAAAAACACACTCTCCTAAGTACCATTGAAGGTGTTCTATTTCAAGATAATGCTTGCATCACGTATTTTATCCAAATTAGGAAACAAAAGCCCAAATCATCCCCCCAAAGACTTCTGAGCTTCATGAAGTTAGTTTCTGATGACTGCATAAGACATTTACCTCTTTGTTCTCATGGTCTATATTATATGTGGGTCAGTACAAAAGTTTTGAGATAGACAATTATATGATCCATTATTTTGCTTTCAAGAAACACAATTGACAGCATCCTTTCTGATTAACCCATGTAAGTTTCAACTTGATCGTCTTATCAGTGTAGCTGAGAGGGCTTCATTTGTTTCTGTTTACGTAGATTTTACATTTCTTGATTTTTGTGTATCTCAAAACTTTCATAACAACCCACATATATACCCCAATATGGAAATACGATATGCCACAAGAGAGGCTGTGAAAAGGACATAAGGAAAAGCCAAATATGTCACAGGACTAGAGCAGTCAGTATTCTAATAGGTTTTATGGCAACAGACTTAGGGAAGAGTTTTACTCCAGCCCCTCAAGAAGGTACAATCTGAATCTAAGACATGTCTAAGGTGTCCCAAAAATATGGGTCAAGTTTAAGATCCTAGCATCTCACTGTTAGGACAGAAGCAATCCCTTAGTCTGGCCTCAAATTATTTTACAAATAGACATGATGAAAGAGTTTTCCCTCAAGATCACATAGTTTGTTTCTGATAGAGCTGAAACTGCATTTCTGAGGCAGAAATTATTCTAGGATTTGGGAATGTGGACATTGTCCAAATGCTTGTGGCATAGTTTGTTTGGGTAAAGAAATTTGATTAGGAATATTCTTCCAAACAGGAGTCCAGAGATTCCATAAAGAAAGAGGAAGATGTCTGCGAGAGGAAGGTGATGCTTGGGTAGATGCACCCCCAAATGAGCAGTTTAATGTGGGGGCAGCATGTCAGTGGGCAAGAGTACGGATCCCAGGAGCCTATCTGTATTTGAATCCTGGCTTTACTGCTTGCCAGGAACTTTAGTCATTTTCCTAATTAACCTTTAACCTTTCTTTGTCTCAGTTTTCTCAGCTGTAAAATGGAAACAAAAATAGGATCAACATTATAGAATTGTTACCCATTATCAAACGAATTAATATTTAAAGATCCCTTGAAAGACTGCCTGACTCAGAGTAAGCCCTTTCTCAGTGTTTGTTCAATAAGTTCTGCTTTGCCCCTCAGCCTTAATCAAATTCTAGTTTGTTAACTTAAAAGGTCAACTCCCAGACATCATCTTGGACTTCTTAAGTCATCCTTAATTTATGAAATAGGGGACTGAGTGAAGAAAATGGGAGAGGTTTGTACCACAGCCTTTGCAAGATAAATTCCTTTAGGACAACCAGAGATTAAACCCAAAAGCAACATGTTTAATCGAGAACCTGAGTGACTTTATAGAAAAATTTGCTGCCAGGCTTGGGGACACAAAGAGCTAATGGAATATCAGGTGCCTTTCTTTGCCATGTACACAGACTCCACTCTGCTCTGATTCAAACTTCTCAGGGGAAAGAAAAAGATTTTTTTGAAAAAATTATGAAAAGGCACTGCAATCAGAGTCTTCCATTATCACAGGGATAAAATATCAATTTTTGTCAGGATAAAATGAAGCACAGATTGGCCCTGATAGGGAAAATTAAATTTCTGGCCTCCACTTGATTTGATATTTATCACTCCTTTACCCCAGAAATGTTCTGTCACAAAACATTAAAAAAAATTTTATTCATCACACACCAAACAAGCTTAAAGGCTCTTAGAAAGCAGAACTGAAAAATAACAGGTGTGATTAAGAAAAAAATCAAAGGGTTGAGTGAGAAAATGGGATAAAAAAAATCGGAGATTGAATCTCCAGCAGCTTTTGCAAAGAGAAAAAGGGGCATAGAGAGGGAATTCAGGAATGGGGAGTTTCACATATGAGAGGCCAAAATGCCACACCCACTTTCTTAAACAGGCAGGGCTACCCAAATGGTCATTTTCAATGCAATTTTGCAGACAATTGCTGAGACAGCTGCTTCCCTCCGTCTTAGGTAACTGACATATGGAGATCTACAGCAACTACCAAGTGCTCACCACCTGCTCATCGTCAGTTTTCCCTACCCAGGGGATTTGGGGATCATAAGGGTTCAAAGGACTCAAAATTAGTTCTTCAAAATGAACTCCTCTGTAGAAAAATTTCAGAGCATTACATGTTGACTTGAATAGCTTAGATGAATCTCTTCTTTTTTTTTTTTTAATTAAATCATAGCTGTGCACATCAATGCAATCATGGGGTACAATGTGCTGGGTTTTTATACAATTTGAAATATTTTCATCAAAGTGGTTAACATAGCTTTCATGGCATTTTCTTAGCTATTGTAATCTCTTCTGCATAATACAGGTGATTAACATTAGGGCATTCATTCCAATTAATCAATTTTTTTAAATGTTCCATCTTTCTGGATATGGTATGGTTCTTGCTCCAGTTATTATCACTTGTCTTTTATACAAAGAAGACTTTTCCCCCCTCACTTAGAAGGGCATCTCTCAAGGTGTAAATAAATCAATGGCATATATATCAGTGATGTATAAATCAATGAGCCTCATTCAGGTTGTCTAAACACTAGTGCTACAAGTAGTAACCATAAAAGCATGAAAGGTGCATTGCACTGAATCAGGACAAGATTTGATATTCAGTTAATGTACTGCCAGCTAGTTCATTTTCAATGAAGACCCTAACCTGTTGTAAGATGCTGTTCTAAATAACATAAAGAATTTTAAAAAAATGATTGACAAATAATCCGTCTTTTCCAAGATAATAACTATTATAACTAATAAGTGAGGGGTACACATGACTTTTTAAAAATTAATAGAGTTGTGTATACAAGATCTGACACTTAAGTTCACGAACTTGCCACTGTGCACTTCAGTTGGCAGCATTGGACAAACAACCCACTAAGGTTTCAAAACATTGGTATATCATCATTTCACAGGTGGGTTTGTATCGCCGTGTGGTGGTGTATTGCTGTGTGGTGTTCATAACTGTTGTTGCATGTTTTTGTGTGCAGCCATGAGAATGTAAGAGCTTGAACTAATAAACATTCATAAATTTCTTGTTAAACTGGGCAAGAGAAGATGTGAAATCAGGGACACGTTAGTCCAGGTTTATGAAGATAATGCCACAAAGAAAACACTGGTGCACAACTGGATTAAACCTTTTTCTGAGGGGAGACAAAGCATCACTGATGAAGCGAGGCCAGGGTGGTCAGTAATAAGCAGAACTGATGAAAACATTGCAAAAATTTATCAAATTGTGCATAAAAATTATCATCTGCCTGTGAGACACACAGAAAACCAAGTAAACATCAATAGAGTAACAGTTAGGAAAATCATAACTAAAAATTTTGGCCAACGACTCATGCCTTTTGCATTGAGATAATGCAACTGTTCACACAGCAGTGTCTGTGAGGGAGTTTTTAGCCGGTAAACAAGTAACTGTATTAGAATTCCCTCCCTACTCACCTGATCTTACCTAAAGATGAAGGACATTTTGAAACGATGACTTTTATTTTCATTGTTTTGGGTTAGTTTGAGGGTACGAAGAATTGGGTCACAATGTTTGCATTTGTTAGGTAGACCCCCCCGTATAATTATGTCCCACCTGCAAGAGGTGTGACATACACCCTGACCTTGTACCAATTAAATGAGAACATACCCATCCCCCTCCTCCCGTCTCCCCAATTCCTCAGTCCTCTATCCCACCTTGAATTGATTTGAGTTTTTCTCTTATGTAGGTATATATTAGATCATCTACTGGCTTCATATTAGTATTGAGTACTTTGGATTCTTGCTCTTTAATTCTTGTGATACTTTACTAAGAAGAATGTTTTTCAACTCCATCCAGGTTAATAAAAAAGTCTCCATTGTTTTATGGATGAATAGTATTCCATGGTATACACACACCACAGCTTGTTAATCCATTCCTGAGTTGGTGGGCATTTAGGTTGTTTCCACATTTTGGAAATTGTAAATTGAGCTATGATAAACAATCTAGTACAAATGTCCTTATGATAAAATGACCTTTTTTCTTCTGGGTAGATGCCTAGTAATGGGATTGCAGGATTAAATGGAAGGTCTAATTTGAGTACTTTGAGGAAGTAAGTACATAATTCCGTCCAAAAATGTTGCAGTAGTTTGCAGTCCCACCAACAATGTCAAAGTGTTCCTTTCTGTCCACTTCCACCCTAGCATCTGCAGTTTTGAGACTTTGTGATGTGGGCCATTCTCACTGGGATTAAGCGATATCTCAAGGTGGTTTTAATGGAAATGGAGATATTTTAATGACATTCAGAACATCAGGAGTGTAATATGATGACAGCTTTGATGTCCATTCCAGAAAAGGGTTCCAAAATTGCTTTGAAGTGTGAACTTGATGCTAGTATGGGTGCACAGCTTCCCAAGGGGAGTATTTTGAGGGTGACCATAGTGGTATTCAGGAACAAAATATATAGCCCTTTTTTATCATGAGTTCAAGAACTTAATTGTTAGACTTTATAAAGGAAAAAAGTACATAACGTGGAACTTCAACTAAGGGGCAGGGATCAGTCTGTAGGAAAGAAGATGCTTTCTCATATAAAATCTGAAACATTCTTCTCAGAGGGAATTGGGCCAGCAGTCAATGGGAGAGGCACGAAAGTTCCAGACTAAAGCCAAATGTGGTCCAAGTTGATGATAAGCCAAGAGATCAAAATGGTCACAGTTCTGGAATTACCTCACCTACACTCCAAAAGTTATGAACTCTATGACCACAGCACGTAGTTAATATTATAATTTTTAGATTATATTAAAAGTACCTAGTTCATAGGTTATTAAAACCTGTAGCACAATGCCTGGCCCATAGTGAGCTCTGCTGTTGACTATTATTAACAGCTACCATTGGGGCTCAGCGCCTGTGTTCAATGGTTAGGGCACAGGCAACATGCACTGGGGCTGATGGGTTCAAAACTGGCCCAAGCCTGCTAAACAGCAATGACAACAACAACAACAAAATAGCTGGGCATTGTGGCAGGCACCTATAGTCCCAGCTACTTGGGAAGCTGAGGCAAGAGAATCACTTAAGCCCAAGAGTTTGAGGTTGTTGTGAGCTATGACACCACAGTACTCTACCAAGAGTGACACAGTGGGATTCTGTCTCAAAAAAAGAAAAAAGGCAAAAAAAACTGCTACTATCAGTGCTGGTTTAGATATGTAGAGGGTTGGGTCTTATATTGTGGAGGTCCTGGAATTTCATACTATATTTAATTTTTTCAGTGAAGGGAACCAATATAATGTTTGAAGAGAAAAATGATCATTCCAGAGTATGGAAGTTATAATGGGAGAAAACAGGGACCATATGCATGGAGATTATGAGTTAGATGATGGCAAAGGATCAAGTAAGGGGTAATAAGCTCCCCACCAAAGCAGAGATGGAGAGAATGGAAAAGACTTTAACCTTTGCTCTAACCCAAAACCTCAATCCTGGGAACTACGTTTCTTCTTCTCACATCCTTCCCGTACAACTCTGTAGATTGTCAAATTCATGGACACAGCACAGGAGGAGCTGAATCCGTATGATCCACCCTAAGACATCACCCACGTTCTACCCCAGGTCCAGAAAACTAGCCTCTCATTTCCCCTTACTTTCAGAAAAACCAAGGCTACCCTTACTATCTCTCAAGACATAAACCTAAGGTTTGGACATAAATTGATCTTCTAGGAAGGTATTTGACTCCCAAGTTTCCTTTTTCCTTTTCCTTATTCTCTAAAAAAGAGAAGATACATGGTCTATCTTCCTACATACAAACCCAAAGAGCTCTTTCCAAGTTACTCTACTAACCCTCCCTCTGGATTGACTCTGAACAGTTCTGTTTTACTTAAACTCTTCAATTTTATTCCCAATCAGTCTCTATGTATCACTTCCATTTCCATTGTCCCTCCTCAGCCTTACCAGACGGCCTCTCCCTTGCTGTTATGCTTCCTGTCAATCCAGCTCTTATTTACCATAAATTAGCATTTTTCAGTATCCACATTTAGATTTAAAACACAGATGATAGCTCTGTTGACTACCTAAGAAGTGCACAAATAACAGCCCCACCACCTAGGGTGGCTGTCCATCCCAGCCTGGTGCTGAAAAGAAGACAGGCAAGCAGAGTTGTGTCTCCCATGAGTGCTTCATTAAATTCTTCAGATCAAGATGCTTGAAAAGAAGGAAGCAGGGGCTATTTCTCTGGGCAAACTCATAGGTGAGCTTTCAAAACACGGGGAATCATAAATTAGAAAAACCTGCAGGAGATGTCAGTGTGGGAAAAGGATCCAATGTTGATAGATACCAAATCCTCACGTCCACCTTCACCTGCTGTGCCCCAGTTAATGTTTTGGCAGGGCCATTTCCAGTTGTATTCTTAACACATTATAAAACCTCTTTGAAAATAGTTATATATCTGCATGTAACAGACCTATGATGATTACTGAAGAAGTTAAGAATGATCAAAAAGTGCCACGCTCCCAGGCTAGCTTGGTGTTGAGTACCCTAAACAGGTGATCGTAAGGCTACATATATTTGACCCATTAACTATGTGTTTGCTCTAATATGCTGTATAGTGTATTATAGATTTTCTGAGATATTTTTATGTACACATGTTTAGTGAAATAAACATATACATCTAAGTAAACATAGATAGATGACTTATTCGTTTTCTATTGCCTCTATAACAAATTACCACAAACATAGAGGCTTTAAAACAACACCCATTTATCTCATAGTTCTGTGGACTAGAAGCAAAACACAGGTCTCACCAGGCAAAAACCATCTGTTCAGGGCTCTCATTTGGAGGCTAAGGCATAGAATCCTCTGCCAAGCTTATTCAGGTTCCTTGTTGTTATAGGGCTGAGGTCCCTGTTGACTTGCTGGCTGTCAGCTATGAGCCCCTCTTGGTTTCCTGCCTCCCATCTTCAAATCAGCAACAGCACATTAAGCTTTTTCATGCTTTCAATCTTTCTGCCTCACCCATCTGCCACATCTCTTCTGCCTCCTTTTCTGCCACATCTGATTCCAGCCACAAAATGTTCTGTTTTTAAAGGGCTTGCATGATTAGATGGTGCTCACTTCAGTAATCCATAATAATCTCCCAGTTTTCAGGTTCATAACATTAATTACATCAGCAGGGTTCCTTTGCTATGTAAAGCAACTCATTCACAGGATCTAGGGATTAGCACAGGGACATCTTTGAGGGATCATGATCTGATCTCCACATTATCACCTCAATTCCTTAGTATACTAACCTTCAACTGACATTTCAGGAATATTAGCTGATTATCCAGAGCCATGCACATCATTCTAAGATGTCTCTCCTCTATTTTCATCTTTCATGTGTTTGTAAATCCACTTAACCTTATTTAATCATTGGTTATCCTTCCTATTCATGTCTTCTTCCTCAGCTCCCTTCCATCCCTTGTCCATTTCTAACAATGGAAAAAACTACAGATCTATGCTGTAAACTAGCCAACATGAGTGGACCATGCCCACTGCTCTACCTCTCACCTGAAAGGTTAATACCTTATCTTTCTATCTCATCCACTATCAAGAATCCAACCACGAACTATATAAGGCCTCAGAAACATCATATTGTCAATCAGCTAACTCTACTGACCCTCTGCTTATATTTGTCCAAATCTTCAAATGAACCTTCCCTTACCTGTGTCCACTCATACCACACCTTAGAGCAATGTTACCTTAATAATCGGTCTACCTTTTTACAAGGGTACATGTTAAATCTACTAAGTGTAGAATATAAATGTGTTAATACAATAACTAAGAAAGTGCAATGAAGGCTATGTTAACCAGTGTGATGAAAGTATTTCAAATTGTATAAAAAACCAGCACATTGTACCCCATAATTGCATTAATGTATACAGTTATGATTTAATTTAAAAAAAAAAAAACACTCAGGTGTTTGTTGGGCCAACTGGTCTCTTGTTGCTAATTTTACTCCTGTAATGACCTAAAAGTCTGAAGTTGGTTATTCAGCGTTCTATCAAATCTTGCCTCTGTAGTTGTTTATGTATTTCTTTCTACTATCTAAAATTGAATTCCAGTGGCTTTCATTCAGATGATGGGTCTTCTTTCCAAGATAAACTTATTTCATACCTACATTTCTGTCCCACTTACATTATTTTCCCTGATCCATCAAATGATTTTATCATATAATCACCCACACTGGATCAAATGGCAATTCTATTTTTAGATCTCTAAGTATTCTCCAAACATCTTTCCAAAAGGACCATATTAGTTTGCATTCCCACCAGCAATGTAGAAGTGTTCCCTTTTCTATATATCCACGCCAACATTTCTGGTTTTGGGATTTTGTGATGTGGGCTAATCTTACTGGAGTTAGATGATATCTCAAAGTAGTTTTGATTTGCATTTCTCTGATAATTAAGGATGAGAATTTTTTCATGTGTCTGTAGGCTGTGCACCTGTCTTCTTCCGAGAAGTTTCTCTTTAGGTCCCTTGCCCACCCTGAGATGGGACCACTTGCTCTTTTCTTGCTAATAAATTTGAGTTCTCTGTGTATTCTGGTTATTAAACCTTTGTCAGAGACATAATCTGTGAATATTTTCTCCCATTCTGTCTACTTGCTTTACTAACTGTGTTCCTCTACTAGGTATATATCCAAAAAACCAAAAATCACATTATAACAAAGATATCTGTATCAGAATGTTTATTGCAGCCCAATTCGATATTGCTAAGTCATGGAAAAAGCCCAAGTGCCCATCAACCCATGAATGGATTAACAAATTGTGGTATATGTATACCATGGAATATTATGCAGCCTTAAAGAAAGATAGGAGACTTTAGCTCTTTCATGTTTACATGGATGGAGCTGGAACATATTCTCCTTAGCAAAGTATCTCAAGAATGGAAGAAAAAGTATCCAATATACTCAGCCCTACTATGAAACTAATTTATAGCTTTCATATGAAAGCTATAACCCAATTACAGCACAAGAATATGGGGAAAGGAGCAAGGGAGGGAAGGGGAGGGGGGAGGATGGGTGGAGGGAGGGTAATTGGTGGGACCACACCTACAGTGCATCTTAAAAGGGTACAGGTAAAACTTACTAAATGTAGAATATAAATGTCTGAACACAATAACTAAAAAAATGCCATGAAAGCCGTGTTAATCAGTTTGATGAAAATATTTCAAATTGTATATAAAACCAGCACGTTGTATCCCATGATTGCATTAATGTACACAGCTATGATTTAATAAAAAAGAAAAAAAGAAATGGAAAATGATTGGCAAACCTTTCTAAATATGAAAACTAAGGATAGTATTTATTAATATTTCATTCTTCTAGAGAGTGTGGGCATTCCACTTTGGAATCATGATGGGTTTCATTAATGTTCTCCGTAGTTCTCTTCTTCCATTCATTAGGAAATGAATGTTGACCTGGAACTGACCTCAGTGGCAGCCCATTAGATACATCCTCACAGTTAAGAACATTGCTTCATACTGATGGTCCTTGTTTATAGGCATGCAACCAGATTGAAGCTACAAGGGCTGTCCTGATCCTGACCAATTTAATTCCAGAAAAAGAGCTTTCTGAAACTCTGCATTACCCTTTTTCTATCAACAGCATGAATATTTACAGACAACCCTCTGCCAAACCAACCAAATTCCTCAACTCAGTTTTCCTGCAAAGCATGGTAGAAAAGCTACAATGGATAATGTATTGTCAGGCCAAGAAACAATAATTAGACTATCATCTGAACTTTTTGGCCAACCACCTGTCCATGTCTCTGTGGTTCTTTGAACTGGCATATACTGCAACAAATGCTTTATAAAAGCTACACAAGATGAGAAAGGATTTTTAATTGTTTTATATAATTAAAACAAAAACTTCATTTTTTCTGACATTTATATAATAGTCCAATGCATGATTCTTTTATGACTACTAAGCTATTTTCCTTACAACTTAAGAGAATGTTTTAACCAGCACAGGTAAGAATTAAAGTGCTGATACTTTATTTAAAAGGTATAAACCATGGGCCTAAAGAGTGAAGAGAAAGTAGAAGGAGACAAGGAAAGACGCAAAGCAATGAGAATACTGCATCACAATGTTGACTCAACAGACTCCTGAAACCATCATATGTTCTCACCAGTCTGCGTCCACAGACACCACTGTTAACATATTATGGGCACATGCTGGAGACCAAGAAGTGGGTCAGTATAACTTTCTACTACTGTTTGAGAAAAACAGCCCAGATATATGGCACAGCAAGAGGGCTGGCAGCATTGTCTCCACGCGGAGACGACCCCTACTGACACATGCTCACTCATATCACTTCCTTTGTTCCAACACTACTTGGACTGATCACCTCAAGACCTTTCATATCAGCCTGAAAAGCAGCACATTCAGTTGATCTATTATGGGGTTTTCTTTTTTGAGACCGAGTGTCACTCTGTCACCCAGGCTAGAGTGCAGTGGCATTAGCCTCACTCACAGCAACCTCAAACTGCTGGGCTCAAGCAATCTTCCTGCCTCAGCCCTCCAAGTAGTTGGGGCTACTGGTGCCCTTCACAATGCCTGGCTAATTTGTTCTATTTATAGTAGGTATGGGGTATCACTCTTGCTTAGGCTGGTCTCAATCTCATGAGCTCAAGCAATCTTCCTGCCTTGGCCTCCCAGAGTGCTAGGAGTACAGGTACGAGCTTCTACACCCGGCTTATTATAGGCTTTAATGTTCAATGTGAGCTGCTCGATACTGAATGCAGCTCTGTGTGAGTTTCCCTTTGTCAGCTCCACTTTCCTCATTTCCAAACTGAGAGTAGCAATTGCTACCGCAGAGAGTTATTCTAACAATTAAACAGACAACATGCCTGGCACATGGGAGGCACTTGGTGTCAACCATTACTCCCTCACCCATGTCTTCTGCTACACAGGCAAAGATCACAGCCTGATCATCAAGCACGTATTTGTATCCCCTGGTGTGTGCCACATTCATGAACCAAGAGGACATGGTTGTCCTAGTATTGACACGGCCAAAAGGCAAAATTTTTCTTTGTCCCTTTGTCACACTTGTTATATTGTAACCTGCTTGATCTTCACAACAAGTCTATATGCTTAAGAACCATGATTCTCATTTCATACAAGGGGAAATTGAAATTCAAAAAGAACATGTGAGTTGCCCAAAGTGATAGAAATTACACCGTTTTCCTGCTTTCAGGTCCAGAGCTCTTTCCAAGAGACCTGGCTTTCTCTACATCTTATTCACATCAGAACCTCCTTGCAGATTCCACATAACTTCCAAGACTGGAGGAAAATCAGTCACAAATTTGGAAAATGCTACCTCGAGACCTCAGGACATGCTCTACTGACAGGGGTGGGGACAATTCCACTGCAGCTGGCTCATGTGCTCATAGTCTTTGTCCATCTACTCAAGAAGCATTTGCTGAGTTCCTGCTATGTACCTATCAATTAACTTTAAAGTAATTTAAAAAGTAAACACATGGCCTATTGTTTGCTAAGAGTTAACAAGTTAATTGATATACCAACACACAAAGACTCAGAAAGTTAAAAAAAACATGTAAGAATCAGGTGAGAGATGGCAAGCTTAGGAATACATAAAAGCATAGATAATAAAGTGTTAAATGAGAGCCACAGATGTCAGCAGAGTTTCTCAATTTTATCATTATCAATTTCATCATTATCAATATTTTGGAACATATGTCCAAAATGGACTTTGCACGCTGTGGCAAGTGGCCATCCTGTTCCCTGTAGGATGTTTTTACCAGCATCTTCAATATAGCAGTTTCCTAGGATTCAACTTCCCCACAAAGCAAGTGGCTTAAGGCAACAGAATTTTATTTTCCTCCAGTTTTGGAAGCTAGAAGCAAAAAATCAAGATTCAGCAGACTCCCTCCAAAGGCTCTAGGGAAGAATCTTCAGTGTCTCCTTCAGCTTCTGGTGGCTCTAATGATCTTTGGCACTCCTGGACTGGTAGCAGCATAACCTCGGTCTCAGCATCCCCCTCTGTGCCCATGTTTCTGTGTTCAAAGTTTGCTTTTCTTTTAAGGAAAACAGTCTTTGGATTGGGGTCTACCCTAATCTAGTATAACCTCGCCTTAACTTGATTGTACCTGCCAAGACCCTATTTCCAGATAAGGTCATGTTCATAGTTATTTTCTGGGTGGACATAAATTTCAGGGGACACTTTTCTTTTTCTTTTTCTTTTTTAAATTTCAGACTGATATGAAAGTACAAATGTTGAGGTTACATGGTTTTCATTTCTAAGGTAAAGTTCACATCGTAGTAAACCCCTTCACCCAGGAGGCGTGCTGAACACCCTGACCTTGTGCACATTAGGTGAGATCCCGCCAATCACCCTTCCTCTCCCTCTGTCGTCTCTCTCCTCTCCCCTCCCCCTCACTACACTTGTGTTTTTCTTTTTGTGGGCATTTAGTTGTTTATTATTGGTTTCTTAATAGTATTGAGTACATTAGATACTTGCTTTCCATTCTTGTGATACTTTATTAAGAAGAATGCGGTTTGATTGCATCCAGGTAAACACAAAAGATGTAAAGTCTCCATCTTTTATTATGGCTGAATAGTACTCCATGTTATACATATACCACAATCTGTTAATCCATTTGTGGGTTGATGGGCACTTGAGTTGCTTCCACTACCATGTCTTGGCAATGTGAATTGAGCTGCAATAAATATTTGAGTTCAAATGTCCTTGTGGAGGGGAGCCATAGTGCTTCAGTCTTCTATAGCAAGGATTTGGGCGGGGACACTTTTCAATGCAGATATCTGGCCTCTACAGTGTCTCCCTCCCTGCGATCGACAAGTAGCAACAATAAAAATGTCTTCAGATGTTGCCAAGTGTCTCCTGAGTAGAAAAATTCCCCATAATTAATAGCTGGTCCCCTACAGAGACGAGAAAGCAGAGGTATTTATGTGATTGGCGTATTCAGTAAGGTGTCGACTGAGCAGGCAGAGGTCAAGATAGCTGGTTTCTTTAACTTTTCAAAGGTAGTTTCCCCCCATCCCCACTTCCTCTCTCTTTTCCCTTTGTCACTATTTACTTCTCTTTTTCTTTCCTAGCCTGCCTCTCCTTTCCCCCATTTCCCTTCCTTTCCCCCATGTCCCTACCAGTGCCTTCTTTCCCCTTTCTTTTTTTTTTTTTAATTTTTATTAAATCATAATTGTGTACATTGGTGCAATGATGGGGCACAATATGCTGACTTCATATACAATCTGAAATATTTTCATTGAACTATTTAACATAGCCTTCATGGCCTTTTAATCACTATATGAAGACATTTATATTCTACATTTAGTACTTACGGTGCATCTTACAAGGGTACAAGTGAAAATTCTTTCCCCTTTCTTAAGCGGAAGTTATAGGGTAGCAACAGGAGGAAAGATGAGATCCACTTGATGAGGAGGTGAGTGATAGGGGGTGATGGGCTGGCAAAGAAGGGGACACAACAGGCTCCCTCCTTCCCTGTCACCTTATGAAGAATGGCTCTTACCGAGTTTTTTCTTTTTTGAGAGTTTATTAAATTCAATCAGTGAGAGGGGAAAAAGAAGGAGAAATGAAAAAGGAACTATGAAGTCTTGAGGAAAATTACTTTTTTAAGGGTAAGTAGCATGACAATGGCAGCTGATAGAGCAAATTAAATTCTAACTGCTCCAGTGAATTGATAGATATCATTTTGCTAAGTGTTACCAAGAAAATGCCTTCTTGGGGATATGAAACTCAAATTCAGAATAAGCACTTGTCAGTTGTGGCATCTGATTCAATTAGGTGAAATTCATTAATATAAAGAGGAAAAGGGTCAGAAGAAAAATAGAAATTTGTGAAACAGATCTAGAGCATTTTTATAGAAAACAGTCCTGCAACATCTTCAGAAAGGCACATATTTATTTAATTCAGAGCAAAAAAGAAGGAAAATATTTCACCTTTATCTTTGTATCAATAAGCAATCATAGTTTTGGCTAGAAATGGTTCATTTCTTGTGACATTTGAAATACATGCATAAAATAGGCTTTGTCTCGGTGAACCCAATACAAAGAATGCCAGTGGCTCATCCAGCCCAGGCAAAAATTTTCGACCACTGGGACATAGCTCTATTGTCACAGGTAGCAAGATAAAGCTAGCAATGACTGCAATTACTTTATGCCAATCTTGCACATAACGAATTTTGAACACCAAAGGCAACCACCAACCAGGACTTTCCAATAACTATCTAGTTATCCTTAAAAAAAAAATAGTAAATTGGATGCTATAAAATGTTCTCCATGAAATATGTATCACTCAGTTAGTAGATCATATCTCCTAAGACATTCATACAGCGCTGGATAAAAGAGTTTCAAAATCTTATTTTGCCCAGATGCAAACAAGTCTGCCTCATTAGTAATCAATTACCAGCCAGGTCAGCCCTAATAAGTCATTAATATATACCTTGTACTGTCAAATCCAGTAATTGGGCACCACATATCCAATAAGCCACCAGGTGCTATTATTAATAAAGGCCTCAAAGTTTCACCAGGATCCATATTGTGTAATTGAGTCACCAAATGGGGTAATTTTTCATTGCCTTCCAATTTGGCCTATGATAGATCAACACAAAGCAGCCAGTGCTTGAACCTAAAGGCAGATTCTCACTGTAGGCACATCATTAGTATCAATTCTTGAAGCTTTGCATAGCCTTCTCCCTATTAAGCTCTTAGTAACTTTAAGAGATCTATTTTTCAGAACTTCCTAATTCTTCCTCTTCAAGGTGCAAGATTTCTAGGTCAACAATATTATTGAACAATTGACCATAAAGAAAGAGATTGCATCCTATATTAATTAAACTTTTTTTAAAGGATGAGTGATACATGTCAATTGAAAAAGAAAGGGAAGATTGGGGCAGCGCCTGCAGCTCGAAGGAGTAAGGCACCAGCCCCATATGCCAGAGGTGGTGGGTTCAAACCCAGCCCTGGCCAAAAAAAAACCACAAAAAAAAAAAAAAGAAAGAAAGAAAGGGAAGATTAAAGGGAGAAATTTTAGCAGCCCACAATCAGCAAGAGGGCCAAGAAGTAAGAATGGTAAATAGCTCCCTCTCCTCAATTAACTGAGCTGCCAATTATCCTGCTCCAGAGAATCTGGAACATTTTATTCATTTATGCATTTACTCAATGAAGATGGATGATCCTTCCATCTACTCATTCTGTCATTCAACAAATATTTATTGACCAACCAATTAGCAGGCCCCATGCCAGACCCTTTCATTAAAAAGACTTCATTGATAAATGGCCCAACATTGGTATCTTTTAGGGAAGGTGAGAGCTTCCAGAAGAAGTTGCTCCTCTACCTGCTCTCCACTTACAACTCATGGTCATCCTCCATGTCTCAGGAGTTCTACATAAAACCGAATTCTACAGAAAAGCCTCCCTTGACTGCTTCCATGCAGTTGTGGGTCCATGGCATTCTGTGTTTCTTTGCACATTTGCTATTATTTAAGTCATTACTTTCACATTTTCTTTAATGTCTGTATTCATTACTAAATTGCAAACTTCTGATGTACTCACTATAGTATTCCTTGTACTTAGCACACTGCCTGGCAAATAGCAGGTGCATACTTGTTGCTGATTGATTGATTGCTGGTGCCACTAACTGTAGGAGGCAACCACCAGTGGGATGGCTTAGCAGCAGCACAGTTTCCTAAAACAAAAGGGCCCCCGTGGACTTGTGCGGTGTACAGGTTCTACAGCCTTATAAAGTAGCCTTGGCTTCATGACACCATAATTTTAGAAGGAAGCACTTGCTTTGGGGTCAAGAGAGAGAGGGCTGTGAGGCCAGATAGATGTGGTTTGAATCACACATCTTCTCTTTGTTAACTATATGACCTAGGGCATATTTTTTACATTTTCCAAGCCTCTCTGGGTCCTCATTGTAGAAATAGTGCTCATAACAATACTTCCATGTGTGAAAAACTTTTAGCTTTGACTAAAAGTTACAGCTTCACTATCCATAAAACATCGTCTCTAAATATTCTCTCCTCTCTTCTCTTTCTCTCTCCTTCCCATACCAAACATATATTTCCTGAAATGAAATGGTTATTACAATGTTCATGCACACACATAGGGACTGGTAAAGGGTTTGGGACATGACGTGCTTATCGTCTTCTTTGTCCACTATCCTTCCCAGAGTCTAAAACACAGCTTGAGAAAAAAGGAGGTGCTTAGTTAGTATACTTTGGATAAATTAATGAATGGATGGATTAACTAATTAATTATAGAAAAGTTATGCTCTTTTATGCTCGCCAATGACACTTTATGACTCTGGAAAAGAGAGGACTAGAGTACAAACTAAGGACTCTGAACAGGGCACAGCACAGCAGGTTCCCTTCCATGTTTTCCCATTAATCATTATCATTTCTGACCACACTGGGACCTGGGGCTTCATGAAGAGCCTACATTATAGAAAACAAGAACACTAACAGTAAACATTTAGGAATTGCTTATCATGCAGGCAGAGCGAGCTGCTTTTACTTGCATTACCTGATTTGACTTTTATAACCAAAATCACACATGGAAATGTTGTTATGATCACTATTTCTACAATGAGAACCCAGAGAAAATGTAAAAGAAAATGTAAAAGATATTCCCTAGGTCATATAGTTAACAAACAGAATATGTGTTATTCTCTCTAGCCTCACAGCCCTCTCTCTCTTGACCCCAGAGTAAGTGCTTCCTTCTAAAATTATGGTGTCATGAAGCCAAGGCTACCTTATAAGGCTGTAGAACCTGTACACTGCACAAGTCCACAGGGCCCTGTTCACACTGATGACAATAGGAACGGTGCCCTCTGGATTCGGGCACTATGGCATAGCCACTCATTCAATGAGGGGATAAGACCATATGACACCAAGCTATTGTCTTCATCTTTGGCAGAGCTTCAACACTTGCCTCCCATGGGGAGCTTTGAAAAAGAGTGTTACTGCCACTGCCTCATCATGCCATTCCGATGATTACTCAGCATGCCGACAATAGTGATTCTCAGGCTCCTGATACAATTCTGTGTTTCTGTCTAAATCACCTTGGTACAAGAGCCTCGTGCCCCCACCGTGAAACTCTGCCCCATGTTATGCCCATCATTACACATTTACAATAGATTTCGTTCAACTCCAATGGTTCTCTGGTTAATTTACACAGTGCCAAACTGACCTTTCCAAATGTGTCCCAAAGCACGGCAAGAGTGAGGGAAATTTACTGCCACGAACCAAAAATATGCTACCTTGTAAAATATGGGGTTTTTTTCACAGCTTGATTTGAACTTCATATCAGAAAGTGCAAAGTATTTCAATGATCATTCACCATTTGAGGAAGGAGAAAGGCAGTTCAGAGGCCTTCAGGGGCCATATTTCATAGCCCTATTGGACGCTCATATGGGTGATTAAAAGCCTTGCAAGCAGTGGCAACTACAGGGCCTGCTGGTCACATTCTAGAAAGAGAGATGAATTTCACCAAAAAGGAAGAAGCTTAGGAACCCAAAGGCACTGGAAAAGTTGGTACAAATTTCCCCAGTGAATTCACTTGAGAAGAAAAGGTTATCAAGCTTTTCCTTCCTTTTCTGGTCTTGTGTTCTTTCACGAAAATCCATCAAGGCCCTTTTAGCCCACACTTTTCTGAGCAAAGATATGCCATTGATGCTATTTGGACTGACCCCCCTCTACCAGGAGGCATCTACCCTGTGGGGAGAATCAGAAACAAGATTAGTTTCTGGGACAACCAAAACATCAATTCAAGCATTGGCAGAACATGGAACATGAAACTTCAGAAAGCTGTAAGATGTGGATCCTGGGACAAGCAGTGAGCACCCTTGGCCTGAATGTGCAAGGGGGGACATTACTGGTACATAAAAAGGGCAGTGGTATGCAAAGCAGACCCTGTCAAAAGCCGTGACCTTCAGAGGAGGGCTCTGCAGTGAAGGAGGAAGCTAGAAGAACAAGTCCTGTGGGCTCATTCTCCTCCCTTGATCTGATCTTTTGTATTAGCTCCCATTGGGCAAACCTAACCAAAGGCATTTCAGCAGAGGATCCCTGATGTAGAACGTCAAGATCAGCCTCCCAGTTAATTCATACAGTCACCTTCCAGAGCTAAAAAGTAGATATAAGGTGTGAGAGGGAGTCACATAAACACATCCAGCAACCCAAGAAAAGTTTAAAAACCCACCTGCCTCTAATTTAGTGAAGATCATTCATTTATGTACACCAGCCTGACAGCAATACAGCTAAATTTCATTTATACAGCCCGTGGCCAGTTTGATATGAGTTTTCTTTGAATTTGCAAAATGCTGCTCTCATAGTAAAATGTAAAAGAGTTCCTATAACTTCCTTTATCTACCATACCATCATCATAAACTAAGCTAAATTAGTGGGGTGCAGATTAGAGATTCAGATTCGGGTCTTTGTGACCCAGACGTTAAGGTTCTTTTTTGCTTGTTTTGTTTTGTTTTGCAGTTCAGCCGAGACTGGATTTAAGCCCGCCACCTTCGCGGTATATGTGACTGGCGCCCTACTCACTAAGCTACAGGCACTGCCCCCTTGATGTTCAAGTTCTTAACCACTATATTAGTCAGCTTATTATTCTTTTTTGAAATCTCTACAATGCTTAGGAAGGAACCCAATACATAGCAGGCCTCCACATGTTTGCTTTTTGGAGAGATGAATGGATGGAGGTGGGAATGGATGAGTGGATATAGTCTAATGAAACAAAACCATAATTTTCCATCTCAATTACTGTTTCCTAGACCAGATTTTCTTGACCTGCTTTATTAATTCATTTCATAATCAATTATTGGACCAGAATTTTCTTCATAATCTCAAAAGACAGAAAAGAAGAAGGACATACAGAGAGTCCTTGGGATTGCCTACTAACATCCTAAAAAAGAGAGTCTAGTGGCCCGTTACTCTGATAATATGCCTGTGTTAGAAGGCTGTCCTTTCATGGAGACAGTAATTGGAGCAGGGTAATTTTACTTTGACTATGGGTGGGCAAAGATCATATATCTAAATAAGAGCTTGCCTGAGGTCCACTTTATCTGTCCCTGTCTTAAGGTCACAGCCAGTCATATATTCCCTTTCAGAACTATGAATAGTCCCCGTTAAGTCTCTGCTCCAAGGGGTTTAGTGGGATAGGTTTGTGTCCATCAGCAAAAACCCTGATAATGGGCAGAATCTTGCTTGCTGTTCCCATCCTGGTATAAATTATGGATCAGAGCTGGAGCCCCAACAGAACACCCTTCACCTCTCTTCATGCTAAAGCCAGCCCTCTAGGGTAATAAAAGCACAATCAAATGCCAGCTAGCACACAATGGTTGTTATTCCAAACAAGTGCCTTGATCCAGTCTGCCAGAGAAGTGGGAAAGATTATTCATTTAGCTCTAAACACAATTTATTTTCTGCACTTGTTTCAGTTTGATTCTTTCATGCTTTATGCTCCATAATAAGTTTATCTTCTGTTCTACTTGAATCACTGACACCTCAGGGGCATCTCTTGCAAGTTCAAGAGAGTGATGATGAGCAACTCAAAATGGAAACACGTTCAAGACTCTCAGAAACAGAACCCAACCCCAGGAATAAAAATGTAACACAGAGCCTGAAGCACATGTGGCAAGAATCTGAGGTTTAAGAGATCACAGGGCGCCTCTGCTCAAACCCTTTCTATGCAGGTCTCAGTGCTTCAGCTGGGCCTGAATAACTAAGGCGTTCTGATGGGGCAGGTGGGGGTGGGTTTGTGGTTTCTTCAACTCTTGGATTTCTCCACCTCTTTCTCCCTGCTAGATAGCAAGCTGACCAGGTGCTTTCTCTGCTGTCTCATGTATTCACAACTCAAGCACGCTGGGCTCTTGTGGCAGAAAAGAATAATCACTGTGCAAGATGAGCTATGGCTCATGATGGTTAAAGCTTGTCAACAAAACCAGAAAATAGCCCATGCACATTCTTAATCAGAGAAATCAGGTGGCTTAGCCAAATTTCCACAGTTAGTAAGTAACAGACCCAGAAAAGGAGTCTCCTGAATTTTAGCGCTGTGACCTTTCCCTACTTAACACCCTTATACCTGTTCCCTTATCTTATTTCTTGTATTTTCCTCTTTCTTTTTCACCCTTTTTTCTAACTTTCTCATACCAACCCTTCGTTCTGCTTTTGAGTTTTATTATAGAAAGAAATTATCAGGTACTATGGTATTTTATTTATTTTCTCTTTGCTCCTTCTAGGAATTTCCCTTGATGTTTGGTGTTCTGCAATTTTACTTCAGTGTGTCCAAGTACAATTATTCTTATCCCCAATTCGGAGATTCATTATGTTCACAATTTTGGAAAATTCTCAGCCAATATATTCGAGATGTGCTTCTTCTTCCTACTCTTTCCTCTTTCTAAAAGTGCCTGGACCCACTCATTCTATCTTTTATGCCTGTCAGTCTCTCTTTCATGTCATCTAGCTCTTTCTCTAGCTCATGAATTCTAGTTATGTCCTCAAATGTGTCTTTCAGTTCCTTAACTTCTTCAACTGTGTCTAAACTGCAAGCTTAATTTGTCTGCTATGGTTCTAATCTCAATGGATTTTCTTTTTTAATATTAAAAAGATGTGCTTGCTTTATTTTTCTTAGATATGCCTGTTGATTTTCCTGTTTTCCTATTCCACCTTCATAATTTCTATTCTTTCTTTCATTTTGTTCGTAAGTTTAAACATGCATAATTCAAAGCATCTTTCGGATTGTTCTATTCTCTCAATGCCTTGAGAGCCTAATATTCCCAATTGTTATGACTTTTGGTTTTCCTTCATGGTGCCTCATTTCCTCGTGCAGAGTATATATTCTTTTATCATCGGCTCATCTGCAGCAATGATAATCCAGGGTAACAGGCTGTGAAAATATTGCTAAAGAGTGATTCAGCAATGCCTTCTTCTGGGAGGAAAATGAGTTTTACCAGAACCTATCTTTAAATTAATCCAACCACTTCCTTCACACCAAGCTGGTATTACGCATTTGTGGCAAATCTCTTCTGTTCTCTCAGGAGACATTTCCCTTTCCTCTGAGCTGGAGGCCAGAATATGTCTGCTTCTGCCATCGGTGAGAGGAACATTCCTACCGGCCTCACATCGCCTTTGCATGCAGCCCTCTGTTCCTGTCCTTGCCACACACAAACAAAACACACATTGCCTGTCTTCACATGTAATCTGTTCTTATAGTCACTCATCTCTTACAAGCTTATTAGTCATGCTGACTGTTCTTTTCTTTTTTTATTCCTGGCACCCAGGCATTTGCCTTTCCTTTAATCTTGGATTTTTTTTTTGTCTTTTTAAATTATGATTTTTTAAGTTTTATTTTGAAATCATATCAGACCTACAGAAAAGTTGCAAAAAAATTCAAAAGATGCCTGTGTACTTTTCACTTAGAATTCCCTTAAATCTTAACATTTTTCCATACTTGCTATGTCATTCTCTCTCCCTCTCTCTTTTTCAATGTACTTATAATCAAGCTGTGATACTTGTAATTCTATAGTTTTTGCTCTTGTTGTGGGAAAAGAACCACAATGACCCTTAACTTGTTCTCCCACATTTAGGAGCCAGAAATTCTATGGCTAGGGGAAGAGGATCAAGAACAAGAATAACAAATATACACAGGACCAGGAACTAAGCTGTGTGCTTTAAATATTTGACCACCTTCCCTTCAGAATAATAGAAAATTGTTTATTATGAGCCTCAATTTTAAGAAAGCAAAAACCAAAGCTTAAAAACCAAGATTTCCTAAAGCTCATCTAAGTATGAGGTCCACATGACTACGAAGCCAGCATATGAAACCATATTCCACTTTCCTTTAAACACACTGCCTGGAGCTACTCAGGAAGACACATCCCCAAACACCTTATGTGACAGTTACTGAGACCTCATAGCATTAGTGTGGAATGTAAATAGTTCCGGATGGTTGTGCTTCTTCCATCAGCAAGTAATTAGGCAAGTCACGCCTGCCTAAGATTCATTTGTAGACATATTCTGACTCTTCTCTGAGTTTTATACCTGTCTCTTTTGGCAATTAACAGACTCAGCTGAATTTTCTATGACTCACCTCAAAATGCCATATGCTCACAATGGTCCATGAATAGAAAAAGCAGCTGACACCTCAAGGAAAACATAAGCAAACTCTAAGTATACAAACACTTCTGCTGGGCACATATGCCTATGATTTATTGTCTCTTGTGTGGCTTTCATCAATTCTTGAAATAAATAAGCAAAACTGAACTAATTTCCAGTGACATTTGCATTCATACCAGAATTTCTGCATCCAAAGAATAAACTATTATCAGAGAGTAAGTCAGAGATATTGTAACCTTCAGCATCCTAAGTAAAGGACAACATGTCCTGAACAAAATGTGTCTAGCTATTGCATGTCAAGGGCAAAACTGTGACCTAGTATTTGGAATGTCACGAATATATCAGGGAAGAACTTGGTTGGCTCTAACTTTATAAAACAAAGAGTTATGACCATTAGTGTCCTTTTATACCCTGGTCTTTCCATGTCCTTGTTCTATACCCTTTCCACATTGAGTCAGTCCATCCATTGAACCTGCTAAGCACTGCTTGAGAAAGATACCCATCCATGTAGGTTGACACCACACAAATCTACAGCCTCCCTTGTCTCTAGTCCTTAAGTCTCTGTCTCTCTGTCATCTTTTTCTCACTGGTCAGTTTTTGCCCCCATTCCCTTTAATAGCTGTTCCTACTTTGATCGTTGCCCTCAAATCCTTCTCCCACTCTATCCTCCATCAGTAGGTGACCTCAGAATGCTCCACACAAAACTTCCAATATGTGGGGCATGACCTCCTTCCACTTCTTGCTTGGGGAACAGAAGTTCCTTTTCCATCATTCATGACTAATCTGTTTGGATTCCTTCTAGCTTCCTTGGGATACTTCACTATCAGTCACTACCAGTCTTGGCTGAGCTTCGGATCTTTTTGATCTCCAGCCAGATATTTCAGAAGCTTTCTCAAATGCTGCTGTCTTTAAACAAAACAAACAAGCCAAAAAATCTTTCACAACAGCAAGCAATATGTACTTCCCTCAGTCCTGAATTCTCTCCAATTATTGCCCTAATGGTCTCTTTCCCTAACAATCAAGTTTCTCAAAAAGAAAGAAAAAAAGAATATTATACACATCCTATTCCTTCCTACTAGCCAAAAATTCCTTAGCCAAGAAAATGAGTCACCTCTTTTACATCCTCACCTTACTTGGCCTCATTGTAATATTTGAAAAATTTATTTACATTGAAGAATAAACTGAAAGCCATTCACTATACCTCTTTCCCATGTATTCTTATATTGGAAGCAAATACATATGTAAAAAAGAGTTTAATGGAACTGCTGTCACCCATCCTAGAAACTCATGACTAGTATAGCCTCATAATTCTACATTTCTTGTTTCACAAGGAGACTGGAAAATATCTTCTTAACAGGAGTATCTATTGCCATTGCTTATATGAGACAGAACTGTGGTGTCCTGAACAAAATGAAAAGGTGCTCACCTCAATGAAGTATGCTAGCGTCCTATGTAATAGTGAAGAAATCAACTACTTGTTGATAGAGAAAACAATTGAGAATGGGGCATTTATCTACCTTCACTTATGGTACCAGAGCTGAACTCTTCTCACTGGAATGTTAAAAAAAAAAAAAACAAGATCTTTAGCATTTATCTAAAGCCATATGTGATCAAGTTTGGAAGATGCAGAAGGGGTTATGGGAACAGAATCTCCTGCTCATGTGAAAAGTGTTAGGATTTTCTGAAGCAGAGATCAGGTACTGGATTCAGGGGCTTAAATATAGCAGATGTGATGAAAATGAGAAGAAATTAAGTAATATTTGAAGAAGGGCATCATTCCTGAGAGGCACCATCCTTTCAAAGACATTGGATCACAAAGTGCCTCTCATGTTCATACAAGATAGCAACAAAACCAGATAAAACAATGACACCTGCCCCTTCTGCCCCTCTGTGCACACACACACTCCACCACTCTGTGAGATCAAGGAGACCCTTTAGAAAAAAACAACCACCTACGCCTGTGTTTCCACTCTACTCTGGGATTTTGCTTGATGAAAACAAACCATGAGGTTCTAAGAAGGGTTGTTAACTGATCTATGCTTATCTTGCCAGGGGTTTGGGAAATGGCTGTGCCCTCAGAGATCGAGCTGTGGGACTAGGCCACCCAGCAATGTAACAGAGCTAGTCTGGCTGAAGAGGTGGGACTCCCCAACAGGTATGAAACCTGAATCCCCATCATGTTCATTAGCAAGTCACAGAGAAGGAGAGGCACTGCTCAACCTGTATTCATGTCCTATCTCTTGACAGCCCTGATTGCTCTCATAAGCTCCAAAAATTCTGCATGCCCAACTGCATGCTGTTCTCATCTCTCATGCCCTCAGGGCCTCTAAGGTTATCCATTTAAGAGTAATTTATTTGTCTGCCCCATAAAACTTGCTCCTGCTGAATTTAGAGATTTGGAAAATGGAACCACCTATCTCCCATGGATGTTACCTGTTAATCCTCCTTTCCTACCCAAACACTTCTCACACTTCTTCCCCTCTCTGTCCTCCATTGACAATATTCCTGTTCATACTATTACAAAAATCACTCAGTTTTCTCTCTTCCTCTCTCTCTAATCCTCAAGCCCTCCAATCTCTCCTGCCCACTGATGGAAGAATAACATTTCTAAAATCCAAAACACTTCAAAAATTCTCCACTGACTATAGGGTGAAATTAAAACTGCTATGGATCCTAGTCTAGAATACCTTGCACGATCAGTCCCCTATCTGCCTCTCCAGCATCACTTCCTGCTTTTCTCTCCCTTACCCACTTTACACCAAGTCACCCTGGTTTTCCTTCCATTCTGGAAACACACCAACTCATTCCTGCCATGACCTTCTCATATGCTTGGCCCCCTGCCTGCAACCCTAACCACTTTCCCTCACTCCACCCTGCTTTGACCCTCATCATCTCAAATGGCAAATTCTGGTCATTGGGGTGTTGGCTTAATGTTGACTTTACAAAGAAGTCATCTTACCTAAACCACCCCACCTTATTCGTTACCACTGCAACCTACCTGTTTTCTCTATGGCTACTAGAGAAATATTCTATGTAATTGTTATATGAATATTCATTTATGCAACTGTTTACTTAACAGGGGTGTCCAACCTACAGGCCGCATGCTGATTTTGTGATGACTGTTTTTGCTTAATTGTGGTGTCAAATATGAAAAGCATGAACAGATTTTTTTTTTCTTTGCTAATCAGCTTTTTGTTGTTATTGCTTGTATATTTAATGTGTGGCTGAAGATAGTTCTTACTCTTCCCATGTGCAGCAGAGGACAAAAAAGTTGGACACCCCTGGTTTACTCATTCATTAACTGCCTCCCATTAGTCTGAAAGTTGCAAAAAGTCAAAAAGTTAAAAATCATACACATATATATATAATACAATTAGCTATATATAGTTATCATTGTTCCTGGTACCTAGTAGACGGCAATACAAATTGGTTGAATGTGTTAACTTATGAGTGAATGCAGGCTGTGAACTGTTCATAGCTGCCTCATACCACTGAACCTTCACTGACTATAATCTCTCAGCTAGAGAAGACTCTCCTGTCCATCCTGCCACACTGGGGAAAACCCACACAGCTTCTATGCCTTAGTCCTAGCAACAGCCCTGATTGATCTCATAAGCTCCAAAAATTCTGCATGTCCAAAAATTGTGCATACAGTAGCACATGAAATGTCCTACTGTAAAAATTGTGACACAATCTTGTCCATGCTCATCATCATTCATTAATTGGGGTGCTTAGTCCTTGTTGTTAGGACTAAGGCATAGAAAGTACCAGATCTAGAGTTGCTCTCATAACTCTTACCTGACTTCCTCCCTTCACTCAGGATATAGTTTTCAGCTCCTTCTTTTATGCTTCATCTCTAATTTGCATAAACTTCCCTTATAGTGCTTACAACACTTACATGCATTATGTGTTTAAATATTTCCACTTACAAAAATTCATTAATTCCTCAAGGATGAGGACTAGGTCATAGTCGCCAGTATATTTCTAGTATCTTGCCCACTGTCAGCCATTACATTAAAGTTATTTTTGAGTTAAAAGATGAATGACTGAATGAGACATCCTTATAATTTTATCTTTTCTTATAGCACATGAAATGTCCTACTGTAAAAATTGTGACACAATCTTGTCCATGCTCATCATCATTCATTAATTGGGGTGCTAGGATGTGTAACAGCACAACATGTAGGTTAATATCTCTTAAATTACATCTCTTCCAAAAAGCACTATATGTCAAACTGCACAGAGAAAAGGAGAAACTCCATGAAAAGAGGCCAGTACTAAGTCCATTAAGTTTGCAAAGTGCTATGCAAAACTGAGCCCCAATGGTCCATGACCTTAAGATGTGTAAAAGGGTAATTTCAGAGACAGTGTTGACAGTATTGAATGTGGAGATGGCCAAGTAAGGTGGTGTTGGAGGAATTAGCCTTGCAGAGATTAATTCTGCACCTGAATATGAAGAGTGTCATAATTAGAAGCTAATCCCTTAACATACCCAGTAGAAAGGTCCAGCCAGGATTTTGCTTTTACTTAACTTATAGTGTTCTTGCCTCTAATCAGATTGCCCTTAGTATCATCTATCAATGAAATGATTATCTTTCCTAACAGTGAATGGAGCTTTTACACATATTTCTTTAACATAATAATAGGCAATACTGAGTCTCACACAGTCACCTTAGAATGCAGTGAGTTAATTTGAATACTTTTTCAGGTATGACCTCTACTTGGCATGTTTTAAATCAATTGCTAATGTTATTCAAGTGTTTACATAACTGTGAAAAAGCCAAGCACTTTACTATTTCCAATGTGATTAGTCATATAATAACATCTTGATCCCCACAGATACCTTGAGGGTAAGACTTGAAAAATATTCATCAAACAGACTCTTCCATTTCCAGCAACATGATAAATAAGATATTCCCATTCAACTTCCCTCTCGCCCCTCCAGAAGCAACTGAAATGATTGATAAAATACAAGGCATCATAGTGCCAGGCTGGAAAAGGAAATGTACTATACTCCAGAGCCAAATAAAACCAGAAAAGTTGGGAAATAAGTGACTATTAAAGACATCTTTGGCCCTTACAATATCCTGTCAACCCTTAAAAATTTTGAGTTTTGCTTTTATAAATGCATGGGTCCCAGGAGATAAGATAAGCAGCCCAAAGTTTGGTCAATGTGGAGGAATTAATAGAAAACCATTGCAAAAAGCAGGTGCTCAAAGGGGATGCATCACAGCACAAAAGTGAAACAAAAGCAAAACCCTTTTGAAAAAAGAACAAGAAAAATTACCTCAATTGACCCTACTGATACTTTGGGAAAGTACCTAAGTATATCCCTGAGCTGGTTTTCACTCCAAAGTCCCACCACCAGTGTGGCTTTGGAAGGCATCAAGCTTGTTTCTAGCATGCTTTGTAACTATTGATTGGAATTGATTCCTCCCTATTAATTGCCTCCCTATTAATTGAAAAATACATATTCCTTTCATGCACACATGAAATGTTTACACGAATTAGCCATACATCAAAGCCATAAAGACAGTCTCAACAATTATCAAAGGATGGGTAAGATGACATTATCTGTTTATAACAAAATTAATTTACAATTGATATTAAATAAATAACTAGAAATATTCCATATATTTAAAAATTTTTAAGTATAATAATTCGTGGATTGAAAAATGAGCAATAGTGGATATTAGGAAAAAATACTGATAAAAAATGGAAATATCACACAGAAATGCCAGTGGGATAGAGGTAAAGTTGTATTTAAAGAGAAATGAATTCCCTTAAATGTTCATATAGAAAAATGTAAGGTTTCAATAAACAATGTTAAGAATGAAAATAAAGACATCATTACACATGGTGAAGAACTTACACAGATTAATAAAAGAACATATGATCAACGTTACTACAGAAATTTTAAAACTTAAATAAAAATATATAAGAAAAAAGATAGCTAACCAAACTTGTATCAAAAATAGAGACCAGAAAACATTATTTAACCAATAATGAAATTGAATTAATAGGTTGAATAATTCTTAAAAGAAAGTACCAGATCTAGAGAACCACAGAGGCAAATTCTCCCAAATGAGAATTGAAAAAAAAAAAAAAGGACTGTTCTCATGTTCTCTCATCTCATTTTAAGGGACAAGTGTGACCTTGATACCAAGAGCAGACAAAGACAGGAAAAGAAAGGAAAATGACAAGCCTCTCACAGCCATGAATATATATGCAAATTCTAAACAAAGTAAAAGAAAATTTAATCAAGCAATGTATAAAAAAGATAATATATTATGACAAATGGGTTTATTCCAAGACTGCAAGCATGGCTTAATATTAAAAAATCAATTAATGTGATTTATCTCAATAACAGATTAAAGGAGAAAAATATCTGATAAATATAATAGATGTGGGAAGAAGCAGCTAATAAAATTCAACATCCATTCATGTTAAAAATCGTTTAGCCAATGGGGAATAGAAAGGCACTTCCTTAACCTCATAAATGCACACACCTGCACACACACACGTACATACACACACCCTTCAGTAAATGTCATACCATGGTGAAACATTGAGAGCATTTCTTTTAAGACCAAGGCCAATACAAAGATACAAAGATTCCCACTATCATCGTTTCTAATAAACATTGTTCTGAATGCATTAAAAACAAGAGAAATAATTGAAGAATATAACTCTTAGAAACAAAGGGGGAAAATCCCATCAGTTTTAGGTGATACAATTATCCACATAGAAAATCCTACACGTGTGCAGGGAAAAAAAATATTTAAATTTAAAAAGCATTTTCTATAGTAAAGTTGATTTCATTTTTCCGTATCAGAGGCGATAACTTTAAAAGGACTTTTTAAGGACTATACTATTTACAATACCCCACAAGTATCATCCAAGAATAAAATTATGATGTGTAAACAATCTTGTTATACAAAAAAAAGAATGAAACTTTATGAAAACTATTGAAGAACCCTAACTGAATGGAGAAATATATTCTTGAAACCTTCTTAGATAGGAGAATTCAACATCATAGGAACATCATTTCTTCCCTGGTAGATATATAATTGCAACAAAATCTCAATAAAAATCCCAGCAGGTATTTTGTAATTTTGTTCTAAAACAAAACAAACTAATACTAAAATTTATTTAGGTGTGAAAAAATTCTAGAATAGTTAAAAATTCCCAAAGAAGGAAACCAAGATTCCCCATTATGTATCAAAACTTATTCAAAGTAAATAGAACTTAAGCTAGCATGGTATGAGTGCAGAGATATATGAGTAAAACAATGAATCAGAACAGAGATAAGAGAAACACAGCCACGTCTACAAAAATGTGATTTGTATCAGAATTGGGATTGCCTATAAGGGACAGAAAGGATTCCATTATAAAGTGGGAGAAAGATAAGCCAATAGCAAAACAAGGGGGCAGGGAGATGAGCAGGCATTTCACAAAAGAGGATATGCAAAGGCTAAAGAAACATTTAAGGTATGTTCAACCTAGTGTTTATTGTCAAAGAAATGCCAATTAAAACCACAATGAGATATCAGCACACAAGTCATCAGACCAGCAAAAATTAGAAAGTTTGACAAATTAGAAAGCTAGCCGCGATGTGAAGCAACTCCCATCCATAACTGGCAAGAAGATAATGCTGTATAAACACTTGAAAAACCAAATTATTGGTTTTTCCTACTATATTAACCATATATATTAACCAGTATATATTAACCATAATATATTAACCAGTATTTCCTATTAAAGTCAGACATCTGTATACCCCTAGATTCGCTTTTAGGTATATACTCAGCCTTCAGAAACTTTCAATCCCATCACAGAAGCATCTTTTCTAACAGCAAATATCCAGGAACAATCCAAATGTATCAATAGTAAAGTGGCTATGTAAATGTGGGTAGATTCAGGCCATGGAACATTACACAGCCATGAAACTAACCTGTAGTGATAAGGTTTATTGGCTTTCATGCCCCTGATAAGAGGAAGGCTATAGGAGGGAACTGATGATTTAATCGATTTGTATATTGCATCCAGACTCCCAAGAAAGATAAACTACAGCCAACTGAGCCATAATGTACACCATAGACCTCACAATACCACTTTATCCAGATCCATGTAGTCCAATAGAAAAACCACAAGCACACTCACCTAACAGAATCTCTACATGGATCCATGGACTAAAGTGAAATCTTCTATTCCAGCAACTCCCTGACTTACAAATTGACCAAACTCTGCCAAAGAAAACCTAGGATCAACTCCAACCTTAGCAAATTCCTCCCATAAATCCACTCTTAGAAGGCTGAATGATTCTCTATTCTGTCCTGCTTCATCAAGCTAATAAATCTAACATGGTTTGACTACAGATCTGGCCCTCGTAGTCTGGGCCCCAGGCTTTCTCCACAGCTGGGTAGATGAGTGGCAGAAATAAAACTGAGTGAAAGCTGCACGCCCAAGGAGAATACTACAGCATGCCTCAAATAATTAAAAACTCAAAGAGGCAAAATTAAGCTTTGTATTTTTAATGAGACATTTATATGGCTATATCAAACAAGAAACAAATAAGGAAATAACATATTTTGAAATTAAGAGAAGGATAATGAGACCAAGGAGAGATATACACTATCTTCTTAGGTACTTAAGCATTGCCAATGTCCTATTTTCTTATAATGTGGGAAAATAGGTATTTATTTTGCTATTTTGTATGCAATACAAATACATATTTTAAATCGTCCTATAAATGGGCCTCATGATTTTAAAAATTTAGACATCCAAAAGAGAAAACTGGGGCTGACCTTGGATAAATGGCTTGCCCATTAGCTAGCATGGCTAATTAGAACCTAAGACTTTTCATGACAGAGACTGTGCAACCCCCAGAACAGAATTATTTCATGAACCAGATCCATAATAAATGTTTGTTGAATAAATGAGGAAGCTGGGACCTCAGTACTCATCTGTTCTTTCCCCCATAACACCATAATATATTAACCAGAAATCCCTAGGAGTATGTCAGATGTCCTTCAAGGATCTTTTCAGTTAAATGTGAAACTGATAGAGTACAATTCTCTATTTCAATGATTTCATAGTCAAATCTAGCCCAATCCTATTTTTGTAAATAAAGCTTTATGGAAACAACTATACCCACTTGTTTATTTATTGTCTGTGGCTGCCTTTGTGTTGAGTAATTGTGAAAGACATAATCTGACTAACAAAGCCCCAAAGATTTACTGGCCCGTTACAAAAACACTTTGTCAATTCCTGCCCTCTTCCCTTATTAATACCACTCAATCCTCCTCTCAAAATCTAGTCTGCGGCTTGCTTCACAGCCCTGGCAACTTCCTTAACCTCTGGAAATTTTAATTTCCTCATTGTGCGTATTGTTCATCATCCCAGGAGAGCGGTGCAGAGTCATCATTCAGAATGCCTGGAAGGAAACAAACACTGCTCGCAAGTGTTGCTAATTTCCACCCTTAATTTCTCTGACGCTGTTTGCAAAGGCTTCTTCTTTCTCGTTGCTTCTTTATTTATCTCTCTCTTATTCTTTATTACCAAGAAAATCTCTACGTAGAGAGGATATTGTTTTCATTTTCTTTTATTTCCAAAAGCCCATCTGCTCTCTTGCCACCTAATTCCCACCTCAAGTCATCACCCTCTGTTTCTGACATCATAATTGGTTGCTATGGAAACAGATGAGCTAGAAACTAGGTTCATTTAAAGTGTTTTGTGGACACTTCCTTTCAGAAAATATTGAGAGCCAGCCTGATTTATGCAAATGTCCTTGGAAACAAAGAATATACAGGAAGGAGAAGCAGGAAACAGAGGAGAGGCAGGAGGTACCAAATTTCATGTTTATAAATGTTGTGGAGGAATATGGCAACAGAAGCAATGCCAGGCTGGTGGCCATAGAAGATGAAGTCTTCCCCTTTTTTTTTTTCAGAACATCTCATAGTCCTGAAAGTTCCAGTGCAAGCTCCTACCATCATCCTACACAAGAGAGCTTCTTCTCACAGCACTGCATCGTCCTGGCAGGAGTCAGTCTCCCTCTCTGAGGGAAGGCTAGCTTCAAGGCCAAGGACATGTGCACAGCAGAGATCAGAGAGCCAGACACACAATACCTTGACTGAATGGAGATTCACGCCACAGAGCTCTGACTGGAAGGAGAACAAACATCAGGACACAATGGAAATGTGGTGTTGTCACCCCTGGATCCTCTGTCCCACTTTCTCCTTTCCTAGAATGTGTTCCCCAACTTCGCAGATAAAACTGGTTTAGGAGGAACAGCATTTTGCCCTGCTGAAAGTCAAGAGACCCACCCATCCCCAAATCCTCCAAAGCAAATCACCCCCACTGCAACTGACCTCTGGCTTTCACAGGGAAGAGACAGACACTCAGATTGCCAGGAGGCAGAGCAGGCATGAGAACCAGGCAGTTGGGCTCCAGAGCCATTCTCTTCATCCCTGCATTTGGCTGCTTGTGCCTGTCCATCCATGGCGTGAACAGGTGTGGTTCTCTTTAGAATAATCTTTGTATGAGAGAGAAGCAGCTAACCAAAATGACTCAAGCACCACTCAAAGTTCTAAGGAACTATTTGAGGTCCCTGGAATAGCCCTTCGTTCCAGATTGAATGGGGATTTATTTCAGTTCAGAATAAGCAGTGGAATCTTTTTTAAGAGATTGCTTTCATCCACAATCTCTTAGTATTCTCAGGATGTTTCTCTCCTGTAATTTCTTCTAAACTCTTTACAATGTAACAATAATGGGACCCTTTCAGGTACTCTCCATGGGTCTATACTTGGTAAATAAGCTAGGTATAAAGAAAAGGTAAGAGATAGAAGGAAATTAAATTTTAGCCTAAGCAAAAATTAGATACATCTGGGTTCATTTGAACAACAAAAATAAGAGTGCTTTAGTCTCTCCTTAACTTGGTGTATTAAATACAGGTAAGGTTTTACTCTGAGAGCTTTATGCTGAGACAGGATTAGGGGGTGCTTCATTCTTCTTGACTACTAGTGTTACCTCAGATTATAAAGGAGGAAGGTTATATTCTCCCCTTTGACAAGTACCACTCTGGAGGTGAAGGCTAGCTAAAGTAATCCCATTAGGCGGAGCACTAATTCTTTTATTCATCTATTGTGTACCTGGCACTGTGCTTTAAATGCACAGATTCTTTAAATCTTTACCATAATCAATGAGAAAATGTCACTGCAGAGACATTTTCAGATGCATTTCATTGCAGATGAAGTAACTGAGGCTCAGAGAGGTTGCCCAATACTCAACAATTCTACCTAGCTGCTATGAAGGAAAGCCCAAATTTGAGTACAGATCAGAGTGACTCCAAGCCAAATGGCTAGAACTGTAGCCCTTGATATTATGTGGGTAGGGTGTCCATCCACTTACGCCTCACCCTATCCCCCACAGTTCAAAAGGCTGCGGGTTCACCTGAGTGTTAAAATGGAATCGTACAATATAAAATGGCAATTACTCTCCAGCTTGCAACAGACAGGAGGCTGGAGTGAGAGAATGTGTATGTGACCATTTAACCAGCACCTTTTCACATGCACTGCTAGGAAAATGTACCTTCTCATTAATTTTCACCATGACCTTATGGAGATAATAAGACTATTCTCATTTTTACAGATGAGGAACCTGAAGCTCCAAGAGTTTAACCCACTTTCCAAAATTCAGGCATAACCTCCAGGATTCCAATCTAAGGATAACCAACCCATGCTTTCCAATGCTATGAAACCTTTCCTGGAAAAAATGCACCCATTGAAGCATTGGAATGGAATTTCTTCAATGGAATTTACACAAGAAATAACTGAAGCCTGAATATTAGATCTCACTTCTGACTCTGCCTGGAGACTCCAATTCATTACTGAGCTAAGAACCAGAGTTGGAGGCATGCCTCCCAGGGCACCTTCAATAAAATCAAGCCAAGTCCTTAAAAGAAGGCCGGGCATGGTGGCTCCTGCCTATAATCCCAGCACTCTGGGAGGCCAAGGCCTGAGCTCAGGAGTTCGAGACCAGCCTGAACAAGAGTGAGACCCTGTCTCTAAAAAATAGCCAGGCGTTGTGTTGGGTGCCTGTTGTCCCATCTATTTGGGAGGCTGAGGCAAGAGGATCACTTGAACCCAAGAGGTTGAGGTTGCTATGAGCTATTGACACCACAGCACTCTATCCAGAGCCACAAAAAACTGTCTCAAAAAAAAAAATGCCTGTGGAATGAGACTCACCAGGTAAGAAGGGGTCATGGAACTTCTCTAATCCTGTCCTACTTTCTAAATTCCAGCCTTTCCCAACACTAATTCATTGTGCTGCCATAACCAGGCTGGCCTTGAGGGCATCACACCATCCTTTTCTGTGGACTTATTCCCAGTTCCTGTCTTAACTCCTCTGGTATAGCTAAGACCAAACTGGCATCCTGAAGCAAGATTTAATTAGCCAGAAAATATAACTAAATGGAACTAGATGAATTAACAGGCAAAGAACCAGCCAGCTTTAAGTTGGAGGAGGAAGTGGTAACTCTTCTTCTTCAGCCAAAGTCACCTCCCAAAATAGGAGGGCATTTCCCTGCATAGCTGCCACACAACCCACCTCTACCAAGGAGAAGTCTGATCCTTCTGCCAGAATCCCCAAGAGCCTCTGGACATACACCAACCTCAAAACTGGATGGAAGTATCTATATATTAAGATATCCTCAATAAGCATAACACACTGACAGCAGGAGGTTGGGGCTTATGACTCTCATCACTTTTCTCATTAGCAAGGCTCACCATTTAACTTGTGTGTGGTGCCCTCCAACTCTGTCTCCCCTACCCCTGTCACCCAGGCAGGAGTGCAGTGATATGATCACTGTTCACTGCAAACCTGAACTCCTGTGATGAAGTGGTTCTCCCGCCTCAGCCTCCCAAGTAGCTGGAACTACAGGTGCACACCACCATGCCTGAATATAATTTTAAATTTTTTTTTAGAAGCAGGGTCTTGCTATGTTCCTCAGGCTGGTCTTGAACTCATGTCCTCAAGCTATCTTCCTGCCAGGGCCTCCCAAAGTGCTGGGATTGCAGGCATGAGCCACCTGGTCCAGCCTCCTAACTTTGAATTCTTTAAGCCTCCGCTCTAAAAATGCTAAATGCCTATTCCTGCTTAATCAACAATACAGGGTTGAGAAAGCCTAGCTCATTCTGACCAGCTCCGAACTAAAGATAATCTTGCTTCATTAAAAACCCCATCGGCTTTATCTCTAAAGTTGTTTCAAGAAAAGTGCTTAAGCATTTTATAATTAACATGTGGCAGCAGGTGCTATGAAAAAAGCAGGCACAATTATAATAACTAGAAGTCAATAATTCATAAACGATAATGTATTATTAATCAATTATTGGGGCCTCAACAACATTTAATAAGATTAAGCTGATTGCCAGGCTGAACTGTTGGATACATATTGATTTAATCAGAGTGCTTAATTAAACTATGTAAGTTGCCCACCAAATCATTACATTCACAGCTTCCTTCAAAGGAGGACAGTTTCTATTTGCTTTTCTCTTCTTTGTGAACTAGAAATTGTTATTGATAGAAAAGAAATTAAGATAAGTATTCTTGCTGTTCATAACAACTTAAGAAATTGCCATGCCATCTGGCTGCATTTTTTTTTCAATCATAAGGAATAAATGTTGTTTGCAGAAGTGTACTTAGAGTACAATTTGGTATGTAGGAATTCTATGTTTTTCCTAAGAATTCAGAATCTTAGTAAACAAGGCTACATTATATACTTAAACAAAGAAGATAGTTGATTACCACCCTCCATTTTAAAGACTGAGAAACTGAGCCTCAAAGAAATTTTTAAATCCCTACAAAATTTTGAGATAAATCACCATTCAAATATAGTTGTCCCCCATTCCTTTCCCAGGCTAAATTTTCCAAAACTTCAAATTAAGCTTTAATCTGCTGAAAACTAGAAAAGCACAATCATTTTCCTCCATGAATTTTCAACAGTATCTTCCAGAAGCTGAAAGCTGCTTCCCTAGCAGCCGAAAGTTTTCAGAATCACTCATCATTTACAATGATGCATAAATCCTTGTCTTTGGACGTGCAGGTCCTCCTTTCACTTGTCATGTTGCTAATGATGGAGTTATTTTTGTTGAACATTGAACAAAATGTTTTTTTGCTCAGTGTTTCAGCCTGATGATCCTGCCTGAGGGGAGACAGTGACAGCTCTGTTGAAGCATCCTGGGGTACAGAGAGCCCTGCCGGTCTTTCTAATTAGGGCTTTACCCTGTCAGTTTCATGAATAGCCACTTCCTAACGGGATGTGCATCACTACATGTTGAGAATGCCCTTGCCCTATAAAATTCTGGGATGTCAAATCCACAGCTGCCACCTGGACTCGATGTTCAATGAGCCACAGAAAATAAGCTGCAGGAAAGCTACACGCAAGACACTGGGGTAACACCAATTCCCTCTGAGCAGCGGCGTGCAAGCTCTTAATGTGCTCATCTGTTGTCGGGGAAAGGCAACACTGCACAGACTAGCTTAGGGGGAGAACTCCATCACTCGATCATTACCAAGGTGGCTTATGGACATACATTTTAATTATCAAATTTGGGGCAGTTAATTTGCCCAATGACTCAGCTCCTAACCTGTTTATCTCTTGCAAAGGATGAGCTCCCAGCTACAGCCTCAAGAGGCTCCTATTTATAAAAACCAAAAAACTTCCTTTCTACAACTTTGTTTGGGAGAATGGCATTAGGGAACCACAGCAAACGAGTTAGAAATGGCCATGTTGTTCACATTCGGTTTTCCTCTAAATCCAATTGCTGCTCTCATGAAGAAAAGAAAAGCGGCAGTACAATACAATCTCAGCATTCTATAATCAGGCTTACAGTGTGGCTGAATGTGTTTTAGTTTGGGGTGGAAGGAAATATCTGTAGCCATAATCACTCATCACTCATCTCTAAAAGAGTGGAATGAAGGCTCTCACTAGGCCATGATCATTCATTATGGAAAAATAGGTAGGATTCATCTCTATATTCTCCTGCATCATTCCATCCTGATTCTTTTGAAAGCATAGGAAAGAGTAACCAGCTATGATAAGAATCATTCACTATCCCAATTACTGTAAGTACACCTGCCCCACGAGTTGCAATTAAGAAATTCTTCTCTGGGAGTAAGAGAATCTCCACCAGCTGCAAAAGAGCAAGCTCCTTCCACAGCTGGAGGCACCTCAAGAAAGCCTCTTAGGTCAGAACAACTGGGTGGAATGGATTAAATAATTTTGTTTTTTGAGATTTCTGATATTGATATTGGACACAGGTCACCAAAACCAAACAGAGAATGTTCCTCAGGGTAAATCAATCATTTTACAGGAAAAACATAAAATAGACTCTTCTGCTGATATTCCTGATGTCGAAGAAAATTAGGGCAGAAAGTCCTGGAGAAAACCTGGTCCATGGTTGGGATCTTAATTTAGAAGTTCTAGGCTCAGCGCCTGTGGCTCAATGGGCTAAGGCACCAGCCACGTACACCTGAGCTGGCGGGTTCGAATCCAACCTGGGGCCCACCAAACAACAATGATGGCTGCAACCAAAAAATGGCCAGGC